>CAJQZJ010033256.1:447578-462675 GCA_907164525.1 Lophiomys imhausi | reverse complement strand
GAGGCCCTGCGGCTCACGGCTGCACCCTGAGAGGCCCTGCGGCTCACGGCTGCACCCTGAGAGGCCCTGCGGTTCACGGCTGCACCCTGAGAGGCACTGCGGCTCACGGCTGCACCCTGTGAGGCCCTGCGGCTCACAGCTACACCCTGAGTGTAGACAAAAGTTTTAATTATCTACTATGTCTTGCCTTATGTCTGGGTGCCACTTGTAGCAAGAGGCTTTTATTATTTTTGTATTTTACTTAATTATACACTTTAATTTATTTTACTGTACTTAATTTACTGTGCTTAATACCTCGACCTCCCTTCCACCCCTGTTCTCTTCAACCCCCCAACCCTAGGTGGGAGAGAAAGAAGTTTAGAGGGAGAAGGGACATAGGTCTCTATGAGCTACTTCTTGCTGATTAGGGTTGTTGGATTCTTTGGGGGTAATAACAGTCTCATTACAAGTCCAGCAAATCAGCAAACCAGGGAACCAGGAGACCAGCAAACCAGGAGACAGCAGCAGGAAGAATAAGCAGCAGTTTGGGGGAGCACCAGCAACTGGGAGAGCAGCAACCACTTTCTACCTTGTAGCCCTTTCTCTTCTTTGTAGAGCTTTCTACTTCTTTGTAGAACCTTTTCTCTTACTTCTCTGTAGAGCCTCTTTACTCTTCTTTGTAAAGCCCATTCTCTTTTACTTCTTTGGAGAGTTCCTTCTCTCTTTTCTCTTTGTAGCCCCCTTCTTCTCAGGCTCAGGCTTTTTATTCCTCTCTCCCAAGTCCTCAGAGTTAAACTTGCTCAGCTAGTTAAACCACGCCCCTGCTAGCTCAGGAGACAGTTAATACTTTACACCTGTGTCTTACGCAGCCCACCTTGGATTAAACAAAAACATTATCACAATTGATTTTAATAAACTCCTACCATACCTTGAGGTATGTGATGGAGGTAGTTCTCCACTCAGTATCTATTAAACACATCGACATCAAAAGCCCAGAATGTGGTGTGTCCCTCAGTTAGGTTCAGATGCAGGATTTGTGCACAATATGAGGTACATTATGGTGATTTGATGCACACACATAATACGTAATAATCAAATCAGGGTAATAACAATTCCATTCTTGCATGTTGGAGATTTTGAACTCTTCAGCCATTTTGAAAAGTATCATAGATTATTTAAACTTACAGTAATTCCACTGTGCTAAAGAAGGGCAAAATGCAACTCCTTCACTTCATGATCTGGTGTTTCCTCCTGCCCCTCTTTTCCTCTGCTCCTCCCCATCTTGTGTCCATGATTTCACTTTACTTTCTATAAAACTGACTTCTTCCCACAGATGAATGAGAGCACAGTGTATTTATCTTTCTGTCTTATTTCATTCAACACAATCTAAATTGCATCCACATTGCTACAGCATTTCATTTTTCCCTCCTTTTTGTGTGTACATGTTTGTGAGTGTGAACACATGCATTTGTGTAAGTCAGAGGACAATACCAGTGTCATTCTTTGGGAACCAGTGATCTGTTTTTTGAGACATGCTCTTTCATTGGCCTGGGACTCGCCAAGTAGGCTAGAATGGCTGGCCACTGAGTCAGCTCCAGAGATCTGCTTGTCTCTGCCTCTCCAGCACCAGCATTGCAAGTGTGCGTCTATGCAACTCAGGGGAGAAAATCAATCAGTAATCTTACTTAGTTATAAAGACTATGAAACATTGATGACCAGAATAGAAAGATATCCCCAATGGTGTGACAATGGCATTCTTATCTTGGAGGTAATCATCAGCTGTCTAATTGGACTTAAGGTCTGCTCAACAGCAGGGAAATCATATCTGATACTGTAAACCTAGCCAACTGCTGGTGGCTGGAGAGGTCACAGACCCAAGAGGAGAACTTACTAGTGATTTTCCTATATCAGTGTAACTTCTCACTATATTCTAAATACTTACCTTCTACTCACAGAGTGTAGCTCTTACCCTTCATCAAAGAAACTTCTTTTTGCAACAGGTGGAGATCATTACAGAGATCCACACCTGATCAACATGCAGAGAGGAAGTGACTGTGGGATATGCCCATTTGCAGTTGATACATCTACAATGCAACCAACCCTACATCCATGGCTGGGGTGCTTCTCCTGAGAGGAGGCAGAAAAAGTGCAAGAGCCAGATGACCAGGACAGCTCCTGGATGACTGGGAAGCTGCATCCAAGAAATCTCAACACTATGTTTCCCTAAGCAGGACCTGCATCTTACAATGCCCTACTGGTAGAAGTGCTTCAAGCAATCTAAGGCTGCTGAGAGAGGGAGAATCAGTTTCCTACAGGGGAGAACTCCCGAGTGGTCAGCTCTAAATACACACATGCAAGCAACTGTAAATGGACTCAATGCCAGAGTAACAAACTCGTAATAAACAAGGGGTCATTGATCTGAGATGGGGTGCCGGGGGAGGGGGGGAGAGGTCACAGGGAGAGTTGGAGGGTGAAGAGAGAAGGGTAGAAATGATACAGATACAGTACTCATGCACAATATTCTCAAAATTTTAAATAAAAGAGAAGCTCAAGAATGATTTTCTTTCCATTTTTAGTTTTTAAGGAATCTCCATACTGCTTTCCACAATGGCTCTACTAATTTGCATTCTCAATAACAGCGGGGTATATGCATCACTGCCAGCATTCATTTTTTTTGTCTTCTTGAAGTTAGCCACTCTAACAAGGATAGAATATCTCTTTGTGGTTCTGCTTTGCAGTTCTCTGATCATTAGTGCAATGGAGCATTTTTTATTAGCATATAGTCATTGTACAAAATGATGGTTTCACTCTGACATTTTCATATATGGACATCATGTGACTTACCCATTTTCACTCTCTTGTCCCCCCTTTACTCTGCCACCTCCTTTCCTCTTTTCAAATAGTTGCCCTTGTACTTTTTCTTGTCATATATACACATATATATGTATAAGTGAATATATATTTTTTGTATGCATACCTATACACATTCTAGATTCTGCAAGAGAAAAAACATGGGATATTTGTTCGTGTGAGTCTGGCTTATATTCTTAAAATGATCTTTAAGTCCTACCCACTTTCCTTCATTGTTCATAATCTCATTGTTCTCTATGGCTGGATAAAATTCCAGTGTTTAACTGTGTCACATTTTACCTATGCACTCATTTATGATGGCTAAACAGGCTATTTCCTTAAAGCAGCTATTATGACTAGTGCCACAGCGAACATGGCATGCGGGCATGCCTGTTGAACAGGGACTTAAATTCCCTCAGGAATTTAAATTACTCAGGAGTGTCACAACAGGATGGTCTGATAGCCCTGCTTTAAGTTTCTTGAAGAACTTCTATGCTGATTTTCATAATGGCCTCATTAATTTATATTTCATCCCACAATGCACTTGAGTTCCTGCTCTTCCATCCCATCTTCTCCCACATCACAGCCAGCCAGAAGTGTATGTGTGCATCTGTCCTGTGTGTGTGTGTGTGTTCTTGATAACAACCATTTTGACTGTGAGAGTGAGATAGAATTGGAATGTTCTTTTGAGTTGCATGTCCCTAGTGAATAAGGATTTTGGATATTTTTAAATATATATATTTACTGCCCACTTGTGCTTTTTCTGAGGAGTATTTAATTACTTTCTTCATTTATTCTTAATTATAGATGGAATTTATTCTTAGTTATTTTTAATAACTACATATTTAAATACTAAATATTTAAATAAATCCCTAATTTATTCTTAAGGATTTTTGGTGTTTTAAGGTTTGAGTTGTGTGTATATTTCCTGTATAAGTTGTGTCACGTCTCCCTTTAGTAGGCTGTGTCTTTACTCTGTTCACTACGCAGAAGCTGTTTAATTTGATGCAGTCTCTCTTGTGTGCTCATGCTCTTATTCCTTGGCCTCCTGGGCCCCCCTTTCAGGAAGTTCTTGCCCATGTCTGTATCTCAAGTATTTATCCTATTAGTTTCCAAATTCCAGGTCTTACATTAGGTCTTTGATTCATTTTGGATTCTTTTTTTTTTTTTTTACTTAAGTAGTGATACTTTTACAATTATTCTTTGGTGATTCATATACGTATATCATGTATTCTGGTCATGTTCACTCCTCATTATACCTTCTCATCCTTATCCTCCTTCTCCTGCTGAATTCTGTCTTTCCCCTAACAAGTCCCCCTCTGACTTTCATGTCTTTCTGTTGCTTTGTGATCCACTGAGTTTAATTAGGGTTGCTTATATGTGCATGAATGGGTGGTTACTTACTGGAGCATGGATTATTTACCAGTGGCTACACCACTGAAGAAAATGGTTTCCCCTACCCCAGCAACCATTATCTACCAAAAGGTCCTCAGGGAGGGATGGGGCTCATGACAGAATTGGCATTTGCATAGGGTTGTGGGCAGGCTTCATCTCCTTCCCCTGTAATGTGGATATCTGTTTTTCCAGTGGCATTTGTTGAAGAGACTATCTTTTCTCCCATGGTTTTGGTGCATTCTTTGAAATTCAGATGGCTGTAGCTGTGTGGTTTATTCCAGGCTCTTTATCCCATTCTATTGGTCTATTAAGACTGAGTATTGTTCTACACACTTGGACCTCACACATCTTTTGTGAGAAGTACCTATCTCTGTGGGCAGTTTTCATCAGGTTGTTTTTCCTATTTAGTTGTCTGAATTGCTTGTATCATGAATATATAAATCCCTTGGGAGAGGAGTAGCAGGCAAATGTTTTCTTGAATTCTTCTAGTTGACGGGTAATTCTGTGGATTATTGGCATTGCTGGGCACAGCTTTTTAGGATGAAATGATCATAGCAGCATATATTTGCTTTTGTTGCCTGTGCTCTTTGAGTCTTATCTAAAACACTGGTGCATCTATCAGTGTCTGGAAGTGTTTCCTCTTGTACTCAGAGTTTTCTCATGGTTTAAAGTTTAGCATTTTAGTGAGAAGAAGGGATCCAACTTTTTTTTTTTTCCTGCAGATTTTGCTATTTTCACTTATTGAAATTGTTGTCTCTTCTAGCATATGTTCTAGGAAGCTTTGTCAAAAATTAGTTGTCCACTGGGGTTACAAGAGCAGGAGAGCTGTCCCTGCCCCTCACTAGCTGTAGCACTCGGGAGAGCAGGCCCTGAACCTCGCTGGGGCAGCACAGTAGACCTCACCCTGTGGTCGTGGCTCCCCAAGGGTGTGAGCATGGGAGAGCTGACCCTGCCATTTGTCTGCCATGCAGTGACATGGGCAAGGGAGAGAGAGGCCTCCCGTCTTGCCCCTTGCCATCTACGGCAGGCAGGAGAGCTGGCCCTGTGGTCATGAGAGTGGGAACGCTGGCCCTATCTCTCACTGGCTGCAACAACTGGGGGAGCGGGCCCTGCACCTCCCCTGGTTAGCAGGGTAGAGCTGGCCCTGATGACATGGGCACAGATGAGTCAGCCCCACGGGCATAAGAGTGGGAGTGCTGTCCCTCCCCCTTGCTGGCTGTGGCACTGGATGGACCAGCTGGGGCAGGGCAGGAGATCATGCCCCTGTGGTGTGTGTACGAGAGAGTTGGCAGGCTGACCAGCTCAGATATCTCCTAGGTCCATATTCAGGCCTTTGAATTGGCCACCCAATCTACCCCATTGATGAACTAACTGCTGGAGTACATGAAGTGGCCAGTCCTACAGATCAAAAAACTACAGGATCTCCATGATAATAATAAAAAATAATAAAAAAAAATTAGTTGGCCATATGAACCTGGATTAATTTCTGGGTCATTCTGTGGTATTGCTTTATCCACCTGCTTTTATGTCATGTTGATTTAGCTTTGTAGCATGTCTTGAAGTCAGGATTGTGACATCTCCCACATTGTTTTTATTGTTGTCATTTGTTTTTCTCCCCTCAGAAACACTTTGGCTAGTATAGGTGCCTTTTATGGTTCCATATGAGTTTTAGGATGCTTTTCTATTTCTATGAAAAATGCACTGACATTTTGATGGGAGTCTTACTGAATCAACAGACTGCTTCATGTAATATGAAAATTTTGACAATATTAATTCCTTCAATCCATAAGGATGGCAATATCCTTTTATTGTTTTAATATCTCCTAGAGTTTTTTTCATCAATAGTTTATAATTTTCAGTTCAGAGATCTTTTACATTTTTGTTTAAATTTCTTCCTAAATATTTGTTTTCATATATGACTACAATGAATAACCTTTAAAATTTCCATGTCATCAAGTTCATTACAGTTGTGTAAAAATGCTGCTGATTTTTGTACGTTGATGTTTGCATTCTGCAACTTCAGTAAATCTGTCTATGAGTTCTAGTAACTTTTGAATGAAGTATTGTCTGGAGATATATAACAACTATTCATACAAATAGGAACTTGCTCTTTTCTTCTGGTCTCTATATAATAGCTTCCCCTCTCCATGTCTTTTGTTAGAAAACCTTTAAAACAGAGAGTATCAGGTTCTACCAAGTTCTTTATGCTCTAAGAAATCACAAAAGTACTAACTTCTTTATATTCATTCAAATGTACTTTATATGTTCTCTGCAGAACTGAAGATCATTCTAGCTTGACAGTATATCTGTAAGGTAAATATATTAGCATCATAGGAGTGTTTTTTATATATATATATATGTATATGTATAGTCCTATTTGACATGACACATAATTAAACTC
This sequence comes from Lophiomys imhausi, assembly GCA_907164525.1. Lineage (NCBI taxonomy): Eukaryota > Metazoa > Chordata > Mammalia > Rodentia > Muridae > Lophiomys > Lophiomys imhausi. Next base: position 456,050 of record CAJQZJ010033256.1, on the reverse strand, counting down.
TAGAATCACTTATCATGGCATTAGACATCAAATACAACTCAGACACATGAGCAGTAATGTCCTATCCACCTGAGACACCATGGAAAAAGACTGACCCTTTACTCTCTACACTGTTTACAGCAAAGCTATTTTATAATTTACACTTAGATGTTTATTGATTTCCTGAGTATTAGATGCAACACTTGGCTCCTGCTTTTGAGGAATTCACTCATTGAAGTAGTCAGAGTCATGTAAAAGAACATAACCCAGGGAACAGCTGGGTGAGGCATTTAGGTAAGGCTTTATAGCAACAGTCATGAGAAAGTTGTTCCTTAAGGATGAGAATGAGGCAACAATGTAGAAAAAAGGTGGAAAAATACTCTAGAAGAAATAGTATGCAATGTAGTGGGAATGCAACAAAGCTTGAAGCACTTGTACCCATGTGAAATGATGAACCCTTGTGTGTATGCACTTCATACATGTAAGCATGTATTACATTCAGTTGCTGAAAAAAATAGAATGCATGGTGGCAAACTAAGTTATGAAGGTTCCAAGGAATCAAACAAAAGATGTTAGTCTGGAAGAAGTGTGGGTTTGCATTTTAGCAGGCCCCTCGTGTAGATGTGTAGAGAATGTAGTGGGAGACAAGAGGTCATGAGGTTCAGCTAGGACTTTGCTGCTCTACATTGGGGATAAGGGCATTGTTTAAATGTTTATGTGCATGGAAATAGACGGGAGAAACACAGAACTTCCCCTTGCCAATATTAATTTCTTATGGTGCCAAAATAGTTGTAGTTCAGTGGGATCAGAATTTGTCAAGCCTGTTGGCTGATGCCACTCTACCATCCCAATTCCTTTAAGCTGGAGTTGCCTGACTCTTTCTGCCTTCCTAATAGTGGGACATATATTTTCTTCATTAGAGATGCCTTTTTTTTTTTCAAACAAGAAGAAGAGAACATTCTTATCATCAAAGATGGGGACCTGACAGTAAGATCAATCTGTAAAAGTCTTGCGAGAAGAACTTCATCTTCCAGTAGTTTTTCTTGCACACTTCCTTATTCTCTTCCCACAATTTACTACTTCTATCCTAGGATCCCTTGACATTTTTTTTTTTCATGCTGCACTTCTATACGTAATCTATCTCTGTTTAAGGAGCATGTAAGCTTTAGTGTCTAGTTTCTTCTGCATTTCCATTTCCCCTCTATGAAAACTTCCATGCACACACAAAACTTAAAATATTAGCGTTAAAGGGAGTGTGCATGCTTTTCTCCTACTAATCTATTTTTGGCCAGTATGATTCACAAGTCCTAGCTGGAAAACTAGAGTGGGTAGCAGAATCATTTCTGCCCTGAACATTGTACAAAAATCTTCTGAGAAGATATCATGTTTAAATGGTTCTTCAGCAATGTTCAACATCTCTGGCAATGGCAATCAGCCTTAAGGATTTTATACTCTTTTTAAGATTATTTTTGTGCACTTCATTTGTTAGGTTACATTTAAATAGGCATTGAGTGTTTGTGTGACCGACACAGTGTTGGATCCACAGGGATGCTGAGCAAATTAAGATATACTCACAAACTTATGAATAAACAGTCAGAGCAAAAGACATGTCATATTCTTCAATGCTTGGAAGAATGTTCAATACTTTACACGGAGAAATGACAATTAAAATTATATTCCACTGATGACTAGGCAAAAGTTCAAAGGTCTTAAAAGACTGAAAGCAGGCAATGGCTGAGCGTATCAGCATGTGCCTAGAATGCTAGTACTGGAGAGATGAAGGCAGAGGAATGAATTCAGGATAATCCTCAACCATGTACTGAATTCAAAGACTGCCTGGGTCTGTTTTTATAGAAAACGATGTCACAAACAACAAACAACATGGGAAAGACTGCTGGTAGGGGTAAATTGGTGGACTGGTAAGCAACTTGGCAATGCTTAGCAAATTACCTTCTGCCCGAGTAATTCTCCTGCTAGAGATTCACTGTGGCCTTCAGAAAGAGAAGCATATGGGCATGCTGGCTCTAGTACCCTTAGCAATAATGACCATGTGGAAACCACCTAGATGTCTAGATACAATCAAACAACGAGGTGATTTCCAGAAGCTTGTGAAAAATAAGCTTATCTATGTGCACAAATTCAGAAAGAGGCTCAGGGTCCACTCATTGAAAGTTCACAGAGGAGGTAGTACAGAGGCTGGGCCTGTCCCCTTTCCACCAACAAAACATACATAAGCTGTATTTTCTAGAACATGCATAGGAAGCTTCTAGGTGTCCAAGAACATGTTACCCACCATTACAACTGGCAGTAGAAATGAGGGGCTAGGAGTGGAAGTGTTAAATGATCTTTTTTTAAAAATAAAAAAAATCAATATATGTATGTTTATTTTATTATTTTATAATGTTTATTTATTGCATCAAGTTACATCTCCATCATAGTGCCCTCTTTCCACCCCTCCCAGTTCCACCTTCTCACCCTTTCTTCCCTCTCCCACCCGTCCCACTACTCAGATGTGGAATGTCCCTACAGATCAGCCCTTCTCAGTTCAACAGTTATATGAGGGCTAAGAGCTTCCTCTTGCACTGGGGTCTACATGGTAGCACCCCTAAGGCAAACTGTCCCTTTAATAGGTAACAAAGTCTATGTTCCTGATCCTTTTGGTTTATTGGTTGTAAAATAGTTATCTTGCACTATATGGCTAAAGTCCAATTATAAGTGAATAGATGCCATGTGTATCTTCCTGAGTCTGGGTTAGCTCACTCAGGATGAGCTTCTCTAGTTCCATCCATTTGGCTGAGAATTGCATGATTTTGTTGTTTCTGATGGCTGAGTAGTATTCCATTGTGTAGATGTACCACAGTTTTTTTTTTTTTTTTATCCATTTGTCAGTTGAGGGACATCTGGGTTGTTTCCAGTTTCTAGCTATTACAAATACGGCTGCTATGAACATAGATGAGGAAACGGCTTTGTGGTTTGGTGAGGAAGACATCTTTTTTATTGAACACTTTCTACTTTAGTTGAACTTTGGTTTTGCACTCCAGGTATTATTGTTGTTATTATTATTGTGGTTGTGGTTGTTGTTTTGGTGCTCAGGATAGAACCAGAGCTCTTCTCTTGGTCTACCACTCAGCTCTGTCCACAGCCCTTGGCACTGTCTATCTGAACATTAGCATCTCTCTCTTTAGGATCTTCCACTATGATGGGATCTGCAAGAAGACTTTTAAAGTATCTACAAACATCTAATGTCAGTGATTAAGGGGACCAGTGCTTATTGGACACAGGGCTTCATAGACCCATCTGGTGATGGGGAAGGGACCGGAAAACAGGTCCCTTCCTCACTGTCACCTCCCACCATCGAAGCCAAGGTCCTGGTGTCCTTCCTCACTTGATGAATGGACTCCAAAGATGAAAGCAGAGCACCTCAGGTCTTCTTTAATGCTGGCAATGTTCCTGGAAGGGCTCAAGTTTGTGTCTGCGTGAATGACTGTGTTTCGACTAAAGATATGACTAAACGGTGGGTGGTCATGGAAAGACTCATCCATGAAACTGGAGTCTAAAAGAAATGGTGAGAAATGCTACACCTGATAGTTCAAAGGACTCAAGTTGGCAAAGAATGGTTAGAACAGGGGCCTTAAGAGACACTTTCTGTAGAGGGCAGAGCACACTATCAGCTTGGAGGGGGACACAGACTTTCTTTATTCCCCAAAATTGTTTTAAAATGAGTATGTGAAGTTTAATATTAGATTTTAATTTGTCTTTCAAAGGAATCTCTTCCTCCCTCCCTCCATCTCCCCTTTCCCTTTTTAAAATTCTTTCTCCTGTTTTTATTTTTGTAGTTGTTGAAGGATAAAAGGAACCAAAAAGTCACCCAGGTGGCAACTCGCTTCTTCTTTACCTTGTAATGGAGAATGATTTGGGGTGAAAATTCTCAAGGAAGTCAGTTTATCTGCTCACAACAGAAAAGCCCAATCAAGCATTGTCTGATTAATTAGAGAAACTTGAAAAAAAATGCTATCAAGGCTCACAGCTGTAATCAATTTAATCAGCATGCAAAGAGCCAATCTATGGTTTTCTTGATTAACAAAGCTGAATGTTAAACAGAGAAGAGTGACATTGTAGAGCCATTAGCTAAATCTGCAAACTGAGAATTTTCCCTAAATATTCAAAGTCAAGTAAGGGTAAAGTGAAAACCCTCTCAATACTGTTTCATGCTATGGACTCAGTGGGCCTGGATATTTCCGTGTTAAAAAAAAGAAAAAAAAAAGTGGGAATGAATCGTGGGTACAGACTGCTCCAGTGAGGACAGACACACAAAATCAACTCTCGACACACCACCATGCCACACAGTAAAATCTACCACATTGTGGAAGTATGAGTGGCCATTAGTTGACATCCCAGAAGGAGTGGAGGAGTGGAGGAGCTCTATGTGGCATCTGTAAAAGCGTTTAAGCACGGTGCATTCTGACCCAGCCGTTGGCAAGTCAAGAGCAGAGAACTCTAGCCTTTTCTAACCAGAACTAGACAATTAATTAGAATTAGAATACACAATAAAAATTCATTTAAACCTTCCTGCAAAATTCAGAAGAGCTTCGAGAGTAAGTGGGTTTAATTTAGTGCTGTAATTCAGCCTTGTGGGCTTCTTGTAAAGGATAAAGACATGCATCATTTTCATCACTGTGTTGGGTTATCAGAAGCGATATTTGCATAGTGATTTCCATTTTTCTTTTGAAAGTTTGGTTATACCTTTATTCTTAGTACTCAAATAAAACAAGGGTATGCTGAAAAGAAAGGCTCTATGAGGTGAATGACAATTTGCTTCCTGCCTTTCCTTCCCTCCCACTGTGTTGACTGGCTGCACAAGAAAATAAAGAGCTGAGAAAGCTGACAGGATATTCAGCTGACAAGATTAATTTTTTTTCCAGCAGTTGCAGAGTGTGTTAATTGTAACATTTCAGTTAATGAAAAATATTTTGATAGGATGCCAATGTGGGTGACAAATGGACTTTTAAACAGATATGATGGTAAAATGCTATTTTAGAAAACATTTGGGAAGAAATAATCGTGTGGCGTGGGCATGGGCCACGCCTGCGAGTCAATTAGGCTTCCTAGAGAGGGTAATAACTCTTTCTAGTGGCCAGGCCTGCGCGGTCAATGCAATTATTCAGGGTGACCACAGCAGCAATTCAGCCTTCGTGTGGTTCTCACTCTGCAAAAAGCTTCCACACTTTTGACACATAAAGACGGACACTGCAGTATCAGAAAGAGCATTCAGACTGCATCAGACTCGGAACTGCACGAAGGACACTTACTAGTGAACTTTACACAGAAAGGTGCACAAGTAATAAATGCACAGTTCAGGGATCCACCCCAAGGCAAGCCCCTAGCCAGCACCTGGGACAGGAGAGAAGGGTCCCTCTTGCTCCATCCAGTCATTATGCTCTTCTCCTCAAAGGCCACCAGACGGCAACACTATAGTTCAAAATGCCAGCTTGAACCATGTATGAACGGAGTCAGCCAGTGTGTCCTCCTAAGCTATCCAGAGTCTTTTCTTAATACCATATTGCCAAATTCATCCATGCTTTTGAGTTAATTAGTATTCCGTCTTGTGAATACAGCATGATTTATTTATCTCTTCTATCCTACAAAACCAGGTCTTCCCAGCATGTGGCCGTTATGGGTATGTTGAGGTGAGCCCTGCTGGGTGCAGTCTGCAGATCCATTGACAGTGGACAACCAGAATGCAGCTCACTGACAGTGCATGTGTAGTTCCTCAGTAATGAGGGACACACTGAGTAACCGAGGACAAAGGCTTGCAGAGCAACTTAACATGGAGGATGAGCCCAGGGGTTCTGTGGGAAAGTGTGGAAGGCCTATTGGACTTCTGACGTTCATGGGGATGACCGTCTCTACAAAGCTAAGTTAGCAAGAAATCCCGTTGGGGAATTTCTAATGACTAATGGCAGCTGGGTTTCAGGAGACTATGCTTTAGATAAGGGAAAGCAGTTGAGCTACAGAACAGAATCTCATCTTTCCCTTAAAAATAATCTAAGTAGAAGTTCTGGGGGGTGAAGTGGACCCTCAGCCTTTATATGTGAGTTCGGATGCAGACCTGTGTGCCTCTTATTGGCTGTGTATGAAGGGGTGTTATTGCTGGATAAAAGGCCATGATGCGTTTATCTCATATGGAACAGTTTTCAATAGCAGTTATATCAACTCAGACCCCATTGGCAGTGCATCCACACATCCCTACTAGACAGTGCGGTCAACCCTCCAAGCAGTTTATACCCCTAGACAGCGCAGTCACGCCCTCAGCAGTTTATACCTCTGTCAGTACTGTATCTGTACATCCATCATCAATGTGTTTATAACCCTTCAGGGGTATGATCATACCACGTGGCAGGGTATTCATTCCCCTTCAATAGGTGTTCACACCTCCGTGGCAGGGTTATCCATAGCCACTGTGGCATTTACAGGGTGGACTCACACCAACCCAGCATGGCATTTACATGGTGTATTTACATGTCCCTGAGCAGTGGACTCACACCCCTTGGGAGTGCACACACAGCATCCCAAGCAGGGTACGTATATTCCCCTCATCTGTCTTGGTCATTTTACCTTTTTTTTTTTGGTTTGGCTCTACTATTTTTTTTCCTCCTGATTTGTGTTTTGTTCATATATTGTGGACACAAGCCCTTGTGCTGCAAATATCTACTATTTTGTGGTATGTGTTTCACTTGAAGTGGTGTCCTTGAACACATTCCCAATTTTAACATAATAGAATTTATTCCTGTTTCCCTTTATGGCTTGTGAAATTGGAGACCTGTTTAGGAACTTTCTTCTCACCATGTGACTATGAACCCATTCTTCAGCACTGTCCTTGTAAAGCGTCAGTGAACCACCCAGCAATGTATAACAGCTAAGAAATTTACATTGCCGGATGCTTGAGAAGCAGCGCAGTGGCTGAATAGGCGAGAACTTGGCACTGTGGGGGAAAAGGCACAACACAGGCAGTTTTGAGCAGAAGGGAGGGGGCCAGAGTGGCTTGCACAAACCTCTATAAGGAAAACTGTAACAAATAAATTTGCACCAGCAGGCATGGGCGGTCACTTAGTCTTGAAGTCTGTATCTTGTGAGTGAAAGGTTTTAATAAGGAGGAGTAGACTCAGATCTGTGTTTATAAACGTCATTCTAACTGCTGCATGGGAAACAGGCTGTGGTAAAAAGCACACGTGACGCATGGAGACTCCCTGCTAGTGGATAGCAACAGTCCAGGGGAGAGACGGTAAGCGGTCTAGGTGAGTGGACAGTAAATATAAGCCATTAGTGAGAGGGGGAACTAAAAATGTGAATGCCGTTCACCCTCCACCATGGGGCATGTGTCCTGGTGAAGGTTAGCTGCCGTCCACATGGTTTGCTTTACATCTAAATTATCTTGTTCAGCTGAGAGGATGCCAACTGGGTAAACCCAACAGTGTGCCAAGGAAGCTGATTAGGACTGTGTTGGGGACAAGGAATGACAGGAGTGGAACGTATTAGAGACTGGGGGAGTGAGCGGATGGCTCAGATGGGCGAGCACAGGATGATGTGCGAAAGGGCAGCGGTCCAATGCTGTGTTCTGGAGCGGAAGCTAGAGGAAGGTCACGCCACCTTGGCGTCGAGGTCTCCAGAGCTGGACTTGTCTGATATTGGAAGAGAATGGCACACGGTGTGCCCAGCCAGTTTCCTGGTGTAGATGAACAGACACTGGATAAATCACCTCCTCAGCTTCCTTAAACTCTGTGGGATGCTTGTATCTGTCATATTCTGATTTTTCTTTCTCACTCCAATTTACTATTGATACCCTATTATCACTCTTTGAAATTGTGAAAAATTTCATATTATTAATGAAATTAATACCATTTATGAAAATATTCATGAGAAGTCCTGTGTATTATCTCATTGAGCCCTTGTAGCAAACCTGGAAGTAGGAAGTAAAGACCTACTTTTAGATAACTAAAGTAAGGCTGAGAAAGGTTAAATAATTTCACAAGGATGCAAACCTGAACTTACTGCCAGAGACTGTGCTTTAAACCAGAGCATTGTGTCACCTCCGAAAGCCACTTGTTCTATGCGCCAATGCCAAACAATAACTGGAGCCATTTTGTTACTAATTTATTGGCTATAATGAGTGGGGTGGTTGGCAACATGTTGAAGAAAGAGGAAGTGTAAGTGTCAACCAAATATGTGCCTGGAAGTCTGAGGGGCTGGAAACATTTGGCAAATGGCACGAATAACTGCTGAAGAGAGGCACTATGCAAGGATTCCAGAACACGGCCAACTGCTTCCACCAGACACACTTCAGGATCTTCTTGGCTTGTTTCTTCCAGTGGCTCCTTTACTTTCCCCAACTTGGGAGCGTTAATTTTAGAATAAGAAAAGCCAACAACCATGCTGAATCCTGGTAAATCTGTGCACACAGTCACAAACAGACACACACACACACACACACACACA
>CAJQZJ010033256.1:422589-447178 GCA_907164525.1 Lophiomys imhausi | reverse complement strand
TTTTTTTTTTTAACCTTTTCCCACATAATATTTTTACTGATTACTTGGGAATTTCACATAATGTCCTTGGATCACATTCACTTCCCAGTCCTCCCAGGTCCACCCCTCACCCTTCTGACCTCTCTTCAAAAAAAAAAAAAAAAAAACTGAGAAGAAAAAAATATACAAAACCCAATTTGTGTTGTCCATATACTTACTGGAGCATCAAACTCCCAGTGGCCAGCTCCTTAAAGGAAAACTGAGTTCTTCCCTACCCACACCCCTGCCAGAAGCCATCCATCAACTGTGACGAGCTACACTTCAGCATCTCTATTACAATTTTAAAGAGTTCTCTTCAATGACTTACTGTCTACACAGTTACTTTTTGGGGGGGTGATGTTGGGAGGGGAGAGGATTTAGTCAGCAAATGTTAGCTCCTTTCAAGTTTCATTACATGTAACTACGCAACGCTACCATTGGCAAATTAAAAGAAGAGAATATGAAACAAGTCACACCTTACTTCTGTTAGGTATGAATGCTAAAATGTTAGAAAGAACACTGTTAAAAGGCACCAGAGACATTATATATCCTGAAAGTTCTTGGTGATGCAAGTTCATCCGTGTCACATTAGTTACATGTGTGCTATTCGTATCTCACGTTTATTCATATAAAATATAAATCTGTTAAAAGGTTTTTTTTCTGATGAATATCTGCAATGATACAAAATAAAAGTGATTAATGTCCCTGCTATGACTGAGCATTCAAACTGATCCCTTTTTGCCCATGATCCATGGGAAAGCAATAGGCTTATTCATACAGTCTATAATCTCAATAGAATGCTAAAGACTCACAGTGCAAGCCCGAGAGGACAGATGGGCATGTCACTAAACATGGTTGTTGGAAGACAGGTTTTTTGTGTGATTGAAATGCCTGAAGACCCACATGAAGCTTTGGCATACCTAAACACAATTAAAATTTGGCTTGAAAGGAGAAACAGGATCTGTGGAGTGATGCTGGGGGGAAGCCATGCAAATGCCGGCGGCTTGACAAAGGCCAGGTATGCTTGCTGTGAGGGCCCAGCTGTGGCGTCTTGGAGGGTACTTTTTCCTAATTCAGAAGCTACACATTTCAATAGAGAATAGCCCAAAGTGTTTTTTAAGGTCAAACTAGAAATATGTTGATGATTTAAAAAATGCTAGCCAAGTGCTTTATTGTATTACACCAGCAGTGTTATTGTAGTTTAAGAATATCATTAAATCAGCACAAACCCACACTTTCCTGCACCCTTTTCGCCGAGCGGCCTTCTGACTGAGTAATCAGCTAATGTGCTCTCTGCCTCACCATCCCTCAGTGACAGATCTATTCCTTCCCTAATACATGAGGTCTTCATTTACTGCATGCCTTGCCAACACCACTGTTTGGCATGTGCTTGAATCTAGAAATTCACTAGCAGAATGTAGAGGTGGTCACCTGGGGGGTCATCTTACTTTGTTTCCCACTTCTTCCATTAATCCAGGAGGCAAAAATCAAAGTTTTTTTCTGGACTCCTACTGTGGAATAATAGTAGTTGCAGAACAAAGGCAGTTTTTGCTTTCAGTAAGAGTGTTGTTAGAGAGTCTGGGGGAGGGCAAATTGTGAAAAACAAGAAAAGTGTACTCTTTACCCAGTCAAAACAGCAACCAGACCATGATGGAAATTTCTTTTTTTTAAATTTTATTTTAAAAAATATTTATTTATTACTTCAGGTTACATCTCCATCTCAGTGTCCTCTTTCCGCCCTTCCCAATCCTGCCCTCCCACCCTCTACCCCCTATCCCTTCCATCCCATTCCTCTGCAGTGGAGTGCTCCTACATAGCAGTCCCATGCCCCAGTTCAGCAGTCATATGAGGGCCAAGAGCCTCCTCATACACTGGGGGCCTACAAGGCAGCACCATGAGGGTAAAGTGTCTTATTCATTGATAGGAAACAAAGCCTATGTTCTTGTTCCCCTTGGTGCATTGGTTGTAGTATAGTTATCCTGTACTATATGGCTATTATCCGATTATAAGTGAATAGATGTCATGTGCATCCTTCTCAGTCTGGGTTAGCTCACTCAGGATGAGCTTCTCTAGTTCCATCCATTTGGCTGCAAACTGCAGGATTTTGTTGTTTCTGATGGCTGAGTAGTATTCCATTGTGTAGATGTACCACAGTTTTTTAATCCATTCCTCGGTTGAGGGACATCTGGGTTATTTCCAGTTTCTAGCTATTACAAATAAGGCTGCTATGAACAGAGATGAGGAAACTTTCTTGTGATTCGGTGAGGAGTCATTTGGATGTATACCCAGAAGTGGTATGGCTGGGTCTTAAGGTAGAGCTATTCCAAGTTTTCTAAGATATCTCCAGACTGATTTCCATAGTAGTTGTACAAGCTTGCACTCCCATCAGCAATGGAGGAGTGTTCCCCTTTCTCCACACCCTCACCAGCATGTTCTGTCATTTGATCTTTTGATCTTAGCCATTCTGACAGGTGTGAGATGTAATCTCAGAGTTGTCTTGAGTTGCATTTCTCTGATGACTAAGGATGCTGAGCATTTCTTCAAGGGTCTCTCAGCCATTAGGGATTCCTCCTTTGTGAATTGTCTGTTTAGCTCTGTTCCCCATTTTTTGATTGGATTATTTGGTTTCTTGGCATTTAATTTCTTGAGTTCTTTGTAAATTTTGGATATTAGCCCTCTGTCAGATGTGGGGTTGGTGAAGATTTTTTCCCAATCTGTAGGCTGCTGTTTTGTTCAAATGACAGTGTCTTTTGCCTTACAGAAGCTTTTCAGTTTCATGAAGTCCCATTTATTGATTGTTAGTCTTAGGTCTGTTGGTGTTCTGTTCAGGAAGTTGTCACCAGTGCCAATGATTTCGAGGGTTTTCCCAACTTTCTCTTCTATTAGATTTAGCATGTTGGGATTTATGCTCAAGTCTTTGATCCACTTGGACTTAAGTTTTGTGCAAGATATTAAGTATGGGTCTGATTTCTTTCTTTTACATGTGGACATCCAGTTGGACCAGCACCATTGGTTGAAGATGCTATCCTTTTTCCATTGTATGGTTGTGGCTTCTTTGTCAAAAATTAAGTGACCATAGGTGTGTGGGTTCATTTCTGGGTCTTCAATTCGATTCCATTCATCCACTGGTCTGTTTCTATACCAGTACCATGCTGTTTTTATTACTATTGCTCTGTAGTACAATTTGAAATCTGGGATGGTGATACCTCCAGATGTGTTTTTTGTACAGGATTGATTTAGCTATTCTGTTTTTTTTTTTTTGTTATTCCATATGAAGTTGAGAATTGTTTTTTCTAGGTCTATAAAGAATTCTGGTGGTGTTTTGACAGGAATTGCATTGAATCTGTATATTGCTTTTGGCAGAATAGCCATTTTTATTTTGTTGATCCTACCTATCCATGAGCATGGGAGATCTTTCCATCTTCTTTTTTAAAAAAATTATTTATTTGTTGCTTCAGGCTACATCTCTATCATATTATCCTCTTTCCCCCCTTCCCAGCCCCCCTCCCACCCTCTACTCCCTAACCTTTCCATCCCACTCCTCTGGAGTGGAGTGTCCCTACATAACAGTCCCCCGCCCCAGTTCAGAAGTCATATGAGGACCAAGAGCCTCCTCATACACTGGGATCTTTCCATCTTCTGATGGCCTCTTCAATTTCTTTCAAGGACTTGAAGTTCTTGTCATACAGGTATTTCACTTGCTTGGTTAGTTACCCCCAGGTATTATATATTTTTTGTGGCTATTGTGGAGGGTGTTGTTTCCCTAATTTCTTTGTTTTATTTGTTGTATAAAGAAGGGCTTCTGATTTTTTTGAATTAATTTTGTATCCAGCCACCTTTCTGAAGGTGTTTATCAGCTGTCAGAGTTCTCTGGTGGAATTTTTGGGGTCGCTTATGTATAATCATATCGTCTGCAAATAGGGATAATTTGACTTCTTCGTTTGCAATTTGTATCCCCTTGATCTCTTTTAGCTGTCTTATTGCTCTAGCAAGAACTTCAAGTACTATGTTGAAGAGATATGTCTTGTCCCCGAGTTTAGAGGAAATGCTTCAAGTTTCTCTCCATTTAATTTGATGTTGGCCTCAGGCTTGCTGTATATTGCCTTTATTATTTCTAGGTATGGCCTTTGTATGCCTGTCCTCTCCAGGACTTTTAGCACGAAGGGGTGTTGGATTTTGTCAAATGCTTTTTCAGCATCTAGCGAGATGATCATGTGGTTTTTTTTTTCTTTCAGCTTGTTTATATGGAGAATTACACTGATGGATTTTCGTATGTTGAACCATCCTTGCAATCCTGGGATGACACCTACTTGATCATGGTGTATGATACTTTTGATGTGTTCTTGGATTCGGTTTGCCAGTATTTTATTATTTTTGCATCTATGTTCATGAGGGAAATTGGTCTGAAGTTCTCTTTCTTTGTTGGGTCTTTGTGTGGTTTAGGAATCAGGGTGACTATGGCCTCATAGAATGAGTTTGGCAATGTTCTTTCTGATTCTATTTTGTGGAAGAGTTTGAAGAGTATTGGTATTAGGTCTTCTTTGAAGGTCTGGTAGAATTCTGTGCTGAAACCATATGGCCCTGGGCTTTTTTTGGTTGGGAGATTTTTAATGGCTATTTCTATTTCCTTAGGGGTTATAGGGCTGTTTAATCTGTTAACATTATCTTGATTTAGCTTTGGAAGGTGGAATCTATCAAGAAAATTGTCCATTTTGCTTAAGTTTTCAAATTTGGTGGAGTATAGATTTTTAAAGTAGGACCTACAGATTCTCTGGATTTCCTCAATGTCTGTTGTTATTTCTCCCTTTTCATTTCTGATTTTGTTGATTTGGGTTTTTTTCCCTCTGCCTTTTAGTTAATTTGGCTAAGGGTTTGTCTATTTTGTTGATTTTCTCAAAGAACCAACTCTGTGTTTATTGATTCTTTGTATTGTTCTTTTTGTTTCTAAGTTGTTGATTTCAGCCCTAAGTTTGATGATTTCCTGCCTTCTGCTCCTCTTGCGAGTGTTTGCTTCTTTTTTTTCTCCCAATTCATCCCGTTCAGCTGTTAATTTGCTAATATGAACTATCACAATTTTCTTTTTGAAGGCACTTAGTGCTATGAACTTTCCTCATAGGACAGCTTTCACTGTGTCCCATAGGTTTGGGTATGTTGTGCCTTCATTTTCATTGGATTTTAAGAAGTCTTTGATTTCCTTCTTTATTTCTTCCCTGACCCAGAAGTCATCCAGTAAAGAGTTGTTCAGTTTCCTTAAGTGTGCAGGCTTTCTGTTATTTCTGTTGTTGAAGTCCAGCTTTAATCCATGGTGGTCTGATAAGATACAAGGGGTTATTTAAATTTTCTTGTATCTGTTGAGGCATGCTTTGTGTCCAACTATATGGTCGATTTTGGAGAAGGTTCCATGCAGTGCTGAGAAGAAGGTGTATTCCTTTATATTTGGGTGAAACGTTCTATAGATATCTGTTAGGTCCATTTGGTTCATGACCTCTGTTAGACTCTTTATTTCTCTGTTTGGTTTCTGTCTTGATGACCTGTCCATTGTTGTAAGTGGGGTATTGAAGTCTTCCACTACTGATGTATGGGGATTGATGGGTGGTTTAAGCTTTAGAAGAGTTTCTTTTACAAATGTAGGTGCCCTTGTATTTGGGGCCTAGATATTCAATATTGAGATGTCATCTTGATGAATATTTCTTTTAATGAGTAGGTAGTGACCTTCTCTATCTTTTTTGATTGACTTCAGTTGAAACTCAATTTTATATGATATTAACATGGCTACTCCAGCTTGCTTCCTGGGTCCATTTACTTGGAAAACCTTTACCCAGCCCTTTACTCTGAGGTAGCATCTATCTTTGTTAGTGAAATGCATTTTTTGTATGCAGCAAAATGATGGGTCTTGTTTATGGATTCAATCTGTAAGCCTGTGTCTTTCTACTGGGGAGTTGAGTCCATTGATGTTGATGTTAATGACAAAAGGTTGTTATTTCCTATTATTTTGGTGTAGGTGGTGGTTGTGTGTTTCTTTTGGTTTAGCTGCATGGAGTTTTTTGCTTCCCCTGTTTTCTTGGGTGTAGTTATCTTCTCTGGGTTGGAATTTTCCTTCTAAAATATTCTGTAGTGCTGGATTTGTGGGCAGATACTGTTTAAATTTGATTTTTTCATGGAATATCTTATTTTTTCCATCTATGTTTATAGAGAGTTTTGCTGGGTATAGTAGTCTGGCTGGGAATCTATGTTCTCTCAGAGCTTGTAGGATATCTTCTTAGGCCCTTCTGGCTTTTAAAGTTTCTGAGGAGAAGTTAGGTGTAATTCTGATGGGTCTGCCATTATGTTACTTGACCTTTTTCTCTTACAGCTTTTAATATTCTTTCTTTGTTCTGTACATTTGGAGTTTCAATTATTATGTGACAAGAAGAGTTTCTTTTCTGGTCTAATCTGTTTGGTGTTCTGTATGCCTCTTGGAATTTTACTGGCATCTCTCTCTTTAAGTTTGGGAAGTTTCCTTCTATGATTTTGGTGAAGATGTTTCCTGGACCTTGGAATTGGGGGTCTTCTCTTTCCTCTACCCCTATAATTCTTAGGTTCCATTTTGTCATTGAGTCCTTGATTTCTTGGATGTTATGGGTGAGAACTTTTTTTAGATTTCTCATTTTCTTTGGTTGTTGTACTGATTTCGTCCATAAAATCTTCCACTCCTGAGATCCTGTCCTCCATCTCTTGAATCCTATTTTTGATACTCATGTCTGTAGTTCCTGTTCTCTTCCCTTGATTCTCCACTTCCACTCTTATCTCTGTTTGTGTTTTCTTTATTGCTTCTACCTCCAATTTCAAGTCTTGAAACATTTTATTCATTTTATATGATTCTTGTTCCAATTTGCTTGTCTTTGTCTGCAAATCTTTCAAATGTTTTGAATCTTTCATTGCCTTGTCTCTTTCCTGTTCATGTTGGGCTGCATTGGCTTAGAGGTCTCTAATGGTATTCTCTAATGTTTTTATTTGTAAAATTGAGGATTCTTTGTATTCTTTCAGTATTTTAATTTCTTCTTGAAAGGACTCCATCATTTTCCTAAGTATAGATTTGTCATCATTTTCATGTGCTTCAGCTGTGGTGGGATGTTCAGGGCTTGCTGTGTTAACCTCACTGAATTTCGTTGGAGTCATAATTCCCTGATTTTTGACAGTTTTGTTCTTTCGCTGACCTTTAGCCATCTGGTTGTCCTAATCTGATTGTTCTTGATGTCTTCTGGACCGGTTCAATGGCACTGCCGATTCTCTTTAGGGTTTTGCAGTAACCGTGTGAATATTAGGTGCTCAGGTAGCTGGGAGGTACCTCTATCTGGCAGTTGGTGCTACCTCCCAAGACCCTGCAGTGATCAGACCTGTGGGAGACTGTACTGGTGCAAGAAGAGCAGCCCTCTGCCCTGTCTGAGCGCAATGTTCTTCCAAGTGATTGTATATCCAGTAGAGGGTCCTTTCTATACAACACCTTTCTGGGTAAGCCCAGATATGGTAGTGCCTCCCTGCCAGCTGCGTGGCTTTTGCAGCAGGGTCTGCGCTGGCCTCTGCCCTGGGTTTCAAGCCTGTGTCCTGCGCCAGTGGCCTCTTGCTCTGTACCAAGGACCTCTGCCCCACACTGCTGGTCTCCGCTTTGGACCAGAGTCTGTGTCTCTCGCCACTAACCTCCACTTTGGGCCCCAAGAGACTGTGCCCTGAGCCATTGACCTCTCTTTTGGGCCCTAGCCTGTCCACTTGCTGGGTTTTTGAGTGGCTCTTGCCCACTTCCACGGCTCATTCCTGGGCCTGGGTTCTGTACCATGCCACGCCTAGCCCCACGCTCCCCCCTGATTGGGTCAGAACTGCACTGCTCCTTTGGTCTGGGTTCTGCGCAGTACTGCCTGGGTCCATGCCACCTGGGTCCTCGCAGAGCTGCACCCTGCCAAGCTGCTCTCCACTGCCTGGGAGTATCTGAGGGTCCCATGAGGGACCCCCACAAGTCCCTGGGTTCGCCGGGTGTGGCCCTGCGGGTTCACGCTTCTCAGGATGTTGCTCAGCTTGTTTATATTTCTGCAATGTTGTAGCTATCCTTCCCGCCCATTTCAAAATGTGTCCCTGTCGACTGCTGCCATCTTGGATCTGGAAATTTCTTTTAATTCTAGTAGAGAAGGAGTAGATTCCCACCCTCTAGTTTCAACCCCTGTGAGAAGAAAAGGATCATCTACAGTTGTAGGTGAGTCCCATACACAAGAGGAAGCATTATTAGCATAATGTGTATCTGTCACACTCATGAACTGAAAAGCACAAGACTATGTAAGATTACAGTTTTTAATTATGCCCAGTAAGTGATAATAAAGCCACCTAAAATTCACCATTTGGCTTCACTTCTTACTCAGCCATATATCCAGGTGACAATTCAGCAGTCACAACTGTTACTAAGAAATCAAGAGCAAAGAAGTTGTTCATAGCAAAATATGAGAAATATTTCCTGATAAATCTGTTTAAGAACACACTTGATTCTTTCTCCCATGATATGTCCGACACTCAACAGCATTTTCGTGTCCTAAGCACCAAATTGCATCTGATTTGCCTTAATGGATGGCAAGGGATGTAAAGCCTTTTAAAAATCAATGGGCAACAAAGAACAATAATGTTTGTGTTAGTTCAATCAAATAAGCTAAGAGTTGTTCGCCTTTTCACCTTGGAGTCATTGGAACAGGCTGAACATTTGACTCACACAGGTTTTATTATACTGAGTGGGTTTTTATATGTAATGAACATCATAATATGAAGCTATAAATGCCATAAACATAATATATTGCTAAAATGAGAAATTATGTGTTTTAACTCCAATCAATTTAAAAACATAATGTTTTTCATTAACAGGAGGTGAAAAGAAACACAGGGAAGAAACAGGCAACATCCAACAAAAGCAGAGCCTGTGCATGGTCACCAGCTTTGGCAGGTGGCAATTTTCCATGTGCCAGGTGTGGTGTAGGCTCCTCTCCCTTCATCCCTGCCCCTTGCTTGTCTGCACACTGCCTGCATGACACACAGGGTGGACCTGTGCCCTTGGGGAATCCTCAGACTCATGGAGGGCATATTCAGGTCATGGGATACAGGCTTTAGAAACAGCAAGCACCATTTAAACTAAAGACTGAAGTACACTTTAAATGGCCTGGGCTGTTGGGGTTTCTTATTTAAACAACAAGGAAGCTCTTTTGCATTAGATTATAAAATGAATGATGAGACATGACTGGCTTTGGACACTTGAAAATAATCATGGTTTTCCATTTCTTAGGGTACATGCCATTCTCCGAGATCTTGGCCTGCATTCTCTCCTGCTCTGCTCCTTCACCTCTAGCAGAACAGAGATGTTATAAACTGGAATTACCACTTACACCTGCTAAAGGTTTTTTATTATTCTACAACACATAATCTTTTGGTTAAAAATGAAAACTACACAGTTCTTAAAATGGTAAACAATGGCTTTTGTAATTACCATCTTTCCACTGGACTGTGGACCACAGGGGCTGTGAGTTCACTATCCAGATGAATAGCAGTGATTAGGAAGGCTTGAAGGATGATACTCTGCTAGTTAGAGATGTCAAGATTGTTTAGGGATGTGTCATTTCACACACACAGGCTTTGGACAGGTTGTGGGGAGAAGATGCTCTCACTCTATTGTTTTGAAACCCTCCATGAATAAGGGTTTCCTAAGTTTGCAACTTTGGAAAAGACAATAACTAAAATATTGGTTATGTTTCCCAGTCTCAGTATACACAGTGGAAAAACCAGACTTGGATTGAGTGATGTGCTGGGTGCCGGTGCTCTAAGAGAGACCTCCTCACAGCAAAGGGTATTGAAGAGCAGAGTTATCTGGGGCTTGGGGGGGGGTAGGCCTGGGAATGAAGAGGGAAGAAAGTGAGATAAAGCATTCTGGGTAGGTTGGGTTGCACATCCTTTGCTGAAATGGCTACTCGGGGCCTGGGATCTGAGCCAACTTGCTGAGGGAGAATAATCATGAGAACCAGGATTGAAAGTAGGATGGACAGGTCAGCAAGAGCCAAAGGCAGTGGGGGAAGATGTGATGGGGCAGGTGACCACTAGCTACCCGCTCTGTTCATTCACATGGCTGAAAGTCCTACAGCCTAGGGGAAGAGGTGGCGTTTTGCATTGGGTAGGTTACTATCCTGGGTTAAGGGTGGCTAGAGGTGAAAAGCAGGATGATTCTCAGGGGATTTTTTGTTGTTGTTTTCTAGGAATCTTGTCCCTGGGGCTTTCTCTGAGGTAGTGTAGAGTCTAGATTGGAGAGGAGAGGGTCTGGCTGGATGTCTTAGAAGTCTGTCCTCAGAATAGAAAAGTGATCTCAAGAATCCCCTCACCCAAAGGGTTGGGTGGAGAGAAGAGGCTTGGATCAAATGTGCCATCCCCAGAAGTGCAGGTGTTTACCCCTTTCTCTTTTACTCAAAATATATGTGCACGTATATCTATATACATATATACATTTGTGCATTAAAAAATACCCCATCTGCTTATCTAGACCAGTGAGGGTTAAGTGAACATTCTTCAGCAGAGGGAACCCAAGCTCATGGCTAGCAAGTAGAATTGACTCCATAAAATGGATATGAATGACCAGTTGAGACAAACCTTTTCTAATAAGTACACCAGAGAACATTACTAATTCAACTTTAGCAAACTGTCTCTATTTTTTTTTTTGAAACAGGGTTTTTCTGTGTAGCCCTGGCTGTCTTGGACTTGATTTGTAGCCCAGGCTGGCCTCGAACTCATATAGATCTGCCTATCTCTGCCTCCCGAGTGCTAGGATTAAAGACGTTGGGCCACCACACCCAGCGAAACTGTCTCTATTTAAAAACTTAAAACAACCATTTACCAGACACTTTACATTATGGATATCTTCTAAGGAGTAGTTTAAAAACAAATTCATGGAAAATATTTATTACATGTAGGAATAGGGCCAGGTACCTGATGGCCCAAGGGTAAAAATAATTTGGATGTGGGTAGGTTCTAGCTCAAGGTTTAATACATGGGGATGTAGCTTGTAAGGACAGATCGGAAAGTCATATTTGATAGGTGAGTTTCAATGAGTTCAACACACACTTCTTGTCCAGTTATTGGTTACAGGACTGTTTGAAGAAGTGGGGATTCATCAAAAAAAAAAAAAAGCAAGGACTTCTACTTTTGCTCATGTGCTTTGCACATTAGCATTCTGGAGGGGGAAGGGCACATGAAACAAATGAACATGTAATAAAATATCAGCTACTGAAGAGCCCTACGGTCAAGACAAAAGTGATACTGTATTAAAACTGACTGATGATAATTTTAAGGTGAATGTTAGAAGAAGGCATCTATCTCTAAGGAGACGGTAGAGACCTGAGCAGCAGGAGATGGATCCCAGTCAAAGCTCCCAAGGTTAGCGAGCCCCCATTGTGTGGGGCAAAAAGAGGACCACATCATGTCCTGAGTAACACTACTCCTTCCTTCTCTTTCCCTCACTCCCTCAACTCAAAGGCTGATGGAGCTCCTATCCTCACCAAGATAATGATACAGGCAATAGGGAGAAACAGAGAAAAAGGGACAGAAAGTGTGTCAGTCAGGCTTTCCATCACTGTAGCAAACACCTAAGCTAAGCAACCTGAAATCAGGAAAGGTTTATTTGGCTCATAGACAGGGTTATTGGTTCTTGGTTATTGACTTTGTTGATCTGGGCCAGAATGCCACAGAGGGGGACATGTAGGAGTCTGCTCACTCTATGGCAAACAGGAGGTACATACACACACACACACACACACACACACACACACAGATGAGAGAGAGAGAGAGAGGACAAGGAAAGAAAGGAGGAAAGGAGGAGGAGGGAGCTTGGGTCCAACATCAATCTCAAAGGCACAGCTCAAATGGTGTGCTTCCTCCAATGAGGCTCCCAACCCCCAGGTCTACTGCCCTGCAATGGCACTGCAGGCTTAGATACAGGCTTTGAACGCATGAGCTGTGGAGCTCTAAATACAGAGAACTGGGTCCTCAAGAAAGCAAGCATCAATCTGAGGTTGACGGAATTACAAAACCAAGAGGTGCTGATGTCCTTTCCCAGAAAAAGATAGCAGCAGAAATGATAAGAGCAGTCTGTGGCTTTGTCTATGCAGATCAAGACCATAATGCAAAACCCACGCAATGGGAAGAACACTAA
Organism: Lophiomys imhausi; assembly: GCA_907164525.1. NCBI lineage: Eukaryota > Metazoa > Chordata > Mammalia > Rodentia > Muridae > Lophiomys > Lophiomys imhausi. The sequence goes on along the minus strand of CAJQZJ010033256.1, from coordinate 434,961 downwards.
CAATATGATAAGAGGAAGGACATGTGTGCTTAGGAAGGACAGTCCTCTATCCAAACACAACAAAAGGAAGAGGAACCGGAGTCCAAGCTCCAAGGACTTATTTGTGGATTGTCTCTTTCTTGTGCCATGAGAAAAGCGATTTGAGCACTTCCTACAAGGGGAACCCATTAGGCAGGATCCTGACAAGTGGAGAAACAGAAAAGATGGAGACCTAGTAGCCTGCATAGGATGTGATGCCAGGCCAGCTTGCTTCCACCAGGTGGGCTGAGCCAGCAGGAACTAAAGCCATTGGTTATTAATCATTTGTCAGAGTCTTCAGGGCTTTATCAGATAATTGCAGTTATAAGTATGTTCATATCACACAAAAAAATGTCTCAGAGCATCACAGGATTTAGACCTTAACATTTTATGCAATGACATAAAAAAACAAAAACAAAAACAATGAAACCACAAAACCTATAGATAGTGATACACAACAAAGCAAACACTTTATAAAACCATTCCATTTGTGGCTGCTTGGAGATTCGAGAACTGTTTTTGATATTGCCTATTTCCATAAACATTTAAAACCTTATGAAGCCTTCGAATCCATTCCTTTCTCTTCCAAAATTTACAGGTCGTAAAATAGCAGGTAGCATCGCTATTTGATAGAAAAGACCAACAGTCAACTTATCCACACGAATATACAACCAGAACACAACCACAGCTTATTTCATAAAATTCATTCCTGAGCAAAAGTGCCTTCTACTGTTCTGAAGAGTCTACATAAACATATAAATAGCTGTGCCTAAGGGGCAGCTCTAAACCTGCAAACTCATAGATGGCATTTTCAAATAAATGACCTGAGGCTGCAAGCAGCATCCATTTTGCTCTGTTTGGCAGCATGCAAGTTTACATGCTAGGAAACATTTCTCAACATGAATGAACTGTGAAATTGTTTCCTCCTGCCCCACATTCCTCTAAATTGTATTAGATTATGTTAGCCATTTCTACACCTTGTAAAAGCTGTCAGTGCCCTACGAGGTAGCATAAGTGAATTGGGAGGGAAGAGCCCCAGCATCTGAGACGCTGCTTAAATATCAATGGGTGCATTAGGAAAAAATAATGGGAAATACCACCCCCTGCCTAAGGATGCATGGGAAAATGGCCCTGCTGCAAATCCAGACACGCCAGGGTATGTGATGAGGTTCACCATACACATTTCACTTCCTAGGCTGTAATTGTCTCAGGAAAATGATTACCACTGCATCCCACCTCGATCCAATGTCAAGCACTGCCCTGAGAGTGCAAGTGAATGATTTCACTGTGAAGAAAACAAGCTATGAATATATTCAGTGTTTTAGCTATTTCCAACCTGGAGCCAACTTTCCATCACCTGAATTTGCTTGCTTTGTGGGTTGTATGTTATCTCTAATATTAATCCTGCACACACGAAATAAAGAGAGCAATTATATTTCAGAAATGAAAATCTTTCCAGAACAAAATGTAAATGAAGGACCCTGAGGACGCTGACTGTTTGGTTACATTAATGAAGTTAATTGAAAGCTGACTCGAAAGCCGTACACTCATGTGCACATGAGTATATGCAATTTAAAAGTCTTAGGCTCTTAGATGCCTGGGGTAGCTGCAGCACTTCACTGAAGTTAATGTGGTCACTTGTCATGGGGCCACATCCTGCTGTCCTACTATTGGGTATACATGCACAAGTCTCCTGTCTCTGCTATGATTAGAATCACAGTAATGCCTGCTTTTTAGCCATTGCTCAGATTCTTCCTATGCAGAACTTCCCATCTAGGATTCAGGCTAGATGTTCATTTATCCACGAGGGTTCACTTAGAGACTTAGCTTCTCACATCTTTTTTTCATATTAATTATCTGTCTCCACTCACTGTAAAGTCCTATATTTTGAGATGTAAAGTATGGGATATTATTTGTAAGAAGCACAATAAGTAGAAATCTGAAGCAGAATGCTAGCCTTCGGTTGATTTAATAATCACATGTATCACATGGATCAATCCATCCCACTTTGTATGACAATACATGATGATCTTAGAATTTTACCATCTTCTATATATATGGCCCAATAATGCCTTTCTGTCAACTCCTCAGGCTGCTGAATTTATGAGTCAGGAGCCAATATATATATAAGCTGTAGGTTTTTTGGAGATATATAATAATTTTTAGAAAACTATGCATAACCAGCTAGCAATTGGTGTTGAAACAACTTTTATTTTTTATAGTTCATCCTTTTAAATTTCACTATGAAGAAATGTAAATTAGTTTTTCCTAAGTGAATGAACACTTGGTTGCATAAAAGTATTGTCTGTTCTGTTGGTGAATTTTCTTGTATTCTTTCTATCTTTTGGGATCAACCTGAAAAAGGGATAATTAGAGTCACATATTATCCCATTAAAATGTCAATCACTCATTCAGTGTTTATGACTCTTTTCTACTCAGCTCGGTGAAATAAAAACAAACCATGCGATCCTTCATAGTAGGAATGAGTCATGTGGAAGTCACAGATTTCTAAGGTTGGACCTGACCTGAAATGGTATTAACTCCAATTTTTTCTTTTACACATGAGGGTGTTTGTATTATTATGTAAAGTCTGGGAAGGGTGAAAGGCTTGTCTGAGATCATTGACCAGGTTAGTATTTGGTTGATGATGAGATTAGGGCCTCTTCTTCTTTTGAAGTCAAGGCTCTACTTTCTAGCATATTTTACTCTCATTCTCACTTGTTCATAATACAAATTCTCAAGCTGTTATAATTAGGATTAAAGTTGGATTTCCAGCTTTTTTTGCATATATCAAAGAAACTTATTGGGGAAGGTTGCAAGTGACACCTCCTCCATCTCCCTTCCTCCCTCCCTCCCTCCATCCCTCTCCCCTCTCTTTTCCCCTCCCTCCCATCCACCCCTACCCCCCACTCACCCGTCTGTCTGTCTGTCTGTCTGTCTGTCTGTCTGTCTATCTATCTATCTACCTGAAAATGCCTTTTTATATACACTGAGATTCTAATTTCAATTTTAAACTCATTATTTGTGATAGTGACTATTCTCCAAATTTTACATGGACCAGGAATGCTAGGATGAGTGCTAATTTCTACTCATGTCATATATATTCCCAGCTCTAATAAAAGTCCTATAAGCCATGTAGATGGTCTCCCAGTAGCCTTGTTAGTACTCTTCCAATGGCTTAGCTCATTATTCATTGCAGATTGAACTAGAAGTGGATACTTGGTTCAATCTAAGCCAATCGCATTGAAAGCAGAAACCAGAAAGTAGAAATTGAGATTCAGACATAGTTTGTTAGCCTCTATATGTAGATTGAACTGTATAATATATAAATTCAAGAGCTATCAGACAGCCATATTTGGAATGAGAAACAGAAAGAGCTAGTGTTCAGATAGAAGAATGGAACAGAAGGAAGGATGAAAGCAGAGATGGAGACTGGGTGGGGGGGGGGGCTGTTTTGGATGGCCTGCTGGCTTTTTAGTTGCTGGCCCCTGCTGAGACCTGTCTGTCCTTCTATTTTAGTATTCAGTCTGGTATTCTAATTGAATGAGTCCTTCCTCCTTCTCTCTCTCCCTTCCCAGCTCTCTCAACACTAGCAAAGTTGTTTTTGCTCCAGGTCACTGGAGTCAACTCAAGCATGATGTCACAGACTGACTCTGGAGCCCAGGCGATGCTCTCCTCGATGACAGTCTACTCCACAAGAGTAGAGACGCATTCCTGTAAGTAATACTATTAGTGGAGCTCGAGATGCACTGGCTTCCAATAGCCCCCTAGTGCATAACAAACAGTAATGAAGTAATGATTTATCTGAATAAACTAGCTTCCATAAACATGTATGAGAAGGCAGCAGTATTATAATACTATATACATTTTCGCTGTTTTGGTTTTTGTACTCTGTATGTAGCCCAGGCTCGTCTGGAACTCACTATGTAGTCCAGACTGCCCTTAGACTTGGAGCAATCCTCCTGCCTTAGCCTCTTGAGGACTCACAATCCTATGTGTTTTTAAAGCTCTTTCAGACTTTTTTATTCCTGATCAACCTAAAATTATGTTGACAAGTGATTTGGATGCCAATAATATTTTTGAAGTATCAAAATACTTTGCAATTAAAAATTATGAGTTTATGAAAAAAGTGAATTGTCATTTGAACCTGCATATGGTGTCTTGATAAATTTAAAGGCATATAAAACACTTATACTCCACATGCACTAGACATGAGGTACCTACTAAAATGGTACATTTAAGAAAATCACGAGTAAGTTCCTGCTCATAAAGAGCTTGCCATGTGATAACAATCATGCTAAGAAGTTTTCATGTATTGGCCCATTTGGACTTAATCAAAATATGAAGTAATTATTGTGCCTGAGTGACCTTGCATTAGAGGGTTTGCTCAAAACCCTGCAGCCAGGCACTTGAACACAGGTGGATTGTTACCATGACTACATAGTAGGGATGAGAAAAGTGGATGAAGTAAGACTTCAGAAGAAATGGACTTTGGATACTGGCACAGGCAGGTGCATCTCTGTGAGTTCAAGGCCAGCCTGATCTACACAGGAAGTTTCAGGGCAGCTGTTACATGTTGAGACATTGTTTCAAAACGGAACCAAACCAAGCAACCCCCAAAAGAAATCACAAGAGCAGTAGCAGCAACAGCAACCACAACAAAATAAGAACCTTGGGAGATGCTTTGAGGGTTTGGCAAATAAATTTTATATAACCAAGAATAGCATACAACTTTCTAAGTAAAAGGGTTTAAGTCAAATCATGTAGGTTATTGATGATTCTTACCGAGGGTTAGATGGAGAAGGTGGATTCATTTCTTTCTGATAGTGATGACCCTGGTTCACAGGCTGAAAGAGACAAAACATTTGTGAGGTAGGAACCAATCAGCACAATGATCTTTCTGCACACCTTCACATTAATTCTCATTTTTGATATTTTGATATCAACAATTCTCATTTTTTGATAACTTAATTTTTGATATCCCATCTACAGGAAAGGACTGGGCTCACTTCACAGCATAGGCAAAGGCTCCGAGAGACCCAGAAAATGCAGACCATCTTAATATCTGGTGATAAGGTTCCATAGTATCTACTGTGCAAATCTACGCCCACACAATTAGAGTTCTCCATGTGGAGTTTTTATGCTGTTGCTATTTGCAGAGATGGCAAAGGAAAACAAGATCTCTTGCTGAAAGCATGGACATTAACTAGAGGCACAGAAAATATATGTCTCAATGTGAGTAAGTTTGCAAGGATCACTTCTATTGCCATTAACTTAGATTACTCATGTAAATCTTAGGTCCCCCAAGTGTATAAAACAACTGTAAACCTTGATCAAACTGAGCTGAGAAAGTGCTGCTAATAAAAAATCTGAACTCTGATTCCCACCCCCCCCACAATAAGCCAGTCATCATTATTTGAAACAAAACTAAAAACAAACAAACAAACAGACCAAAACAAAAAACAGAAAGGACAAACTAATGCCAATAATGAGACTTGATCTTTAACTCTTTGTCCTGTAAAGGGAGAAAGTTACAGGGAACACCAAGTCCACTTTGAACATAATTCTAAATATTCTCCTTCTGTGGCTAACAATGACAAAATTCTAACAAGAAAACCACTTTATTTATTTTGGCATTCTTATTTTATTACAAGTTGGAATTTGGCATGCATGTATGAATTGCATTCAGAACATTGCTTCTACTCCCAAAGACATTGTTAAGGCTTTCTTACCCACAGTGAATGTGGCCCCTCAGTGTGGCCCCAGCCAAGGCAAACAGCTCGGTGGTGGTGGTGGCTGTACATAAAGAGCCTACCTTCCTCATTCCCCACACAGTCCTTATATTAAAGGGTCATAAGATATTAATACCACAGGTGGCAGGAATTTGTAGGAGTAAGCTGCTTTCCTCTATAACAGTCTCTTGCAAGTGTTAATTTGTATCAAACACCTGTGTGACCATTACATCACTTAGCCTGGCTAACTGTGACACACTGAATTTCGGTGCACTCAGACACTTTGGTAACTGAACGGCATCAATGTGTCCTCATTTCAGTAATAAGAAACAACAGCTGGGAGAACAGTGGAGGGGAAGCATGTCATAAGGCACAACTCATCTCACCAGAGAAATCAAACTTTCAGCCAATTTGCAAGTGAAATTTAGTTGACAATTTAGGCTTTATTATTTCTTTTTTTTTCTTCTTTATTTTTTTTTCTTCAAGTTACATCTCAGTAACAAACCCCTCCCTATTCCCCCTTCCTATCCCGCCCTTCCACCCTCTTCCCCCCAGAAGTTTCCCCTTTCAGTCCAACAGATGGTTCCTTCTCTTATAACAATAAGTATTATACAAAACAACAGATATAAATATGCCACATTTATGAGAGTTAAATGGCCAAGTATACCTTCCCCATGTCCAGTTTATACATATTTGGCCCCTGACTTTAACATTCTACTATCTAACCATCTCCTTGAGTTTAAAGGTCTATATGTGACTCAACATTCATACTAACTTGCAACACACTTTTAAGAGTATCTTCTTAGATCTATAACACCCTCTTGATTCCTAAACAACTCAAAATTTAACTATGAGACTCTAGCTGTCTATTCTTCAACCACCTCAGAGACCTGAGAGGGATAAATATATTTGCTTATATAGGAAGTGCAGGGCCTGCAGCTTCCAAAACTAAGAAAGGACATACCAATGACTGCCTGGACAGTTCCCATTTTCTCTCCATACAATCCTGCATCAGTCTTCAGCCTTTGGGTCCTGTTTCTCTGACAGACATTTGTTGTAGAGCAGGGATTATGAAGGACTTACCTACCCTGTCTTGGCAGAGTTAGGCTGTCGACTTCCCTGCTACCAAGTTTTGTCCTTTTTGGACAGCAGTCTGTCTGCAGTTGGTGCAAGGGGTTTTTTCATGCCAAGTGATAGGCTTGCCACTAATTCAACCATCTTACAGTGGAGGTTCTTCGAAGAACATCGAAGAGCTTTATTATTTCATAGCAAGAGAAATTAGCAAGCGAGAGACCTGACAGGTTGCTTCTCTGGATCTATTCACACCGGTATAGGAAATTATTCCCAATAACGCATTCATTGGTATTCACTCAGTACTTCGGGAGCACCGAGGTCTCTAGTGAATGGACTTCTACCTATTTATTTTCAGGGCTTTTCCAAAACTTTCTGAGAAACACAATTCTATATTCATGCAAAAGTCCATTCCTGAATTTTGTTGTCATCAATTCCAAGCCCTTATTCCAGAGGCTTCTTTCCTCCATTGGAAAGTGCCTACCGTGTTTGTCACACAGCTCTGCTATGCAGACTTGTTCCTTTCCATCTCTGGTCATGTTTAGATAATGCACAGTAGATTCAGTGATACAAGAGGGAAGAACAGCCCAGCCAATAATGACTCCCAGTTTTGAGAACAGCCAGAGGAGAAAACACTGTTCACATGAAGATGTGGGAAGGCCAGTGGCTGTTTGTCTGAAGTTGGATGTCACCAGGTGGGTGTTATGGGGTTTAAGACACGCTACTCCACATGTGGCATCTCACATGTGATGAAAAAAAAAAAAAAGGCATCAAGGTCACACATTCCTGTCCCTGCTCTTTACCTCGCACACAGCTCATAAAACCTAGGAAGGACTTTGTGATCTGCTCCTGACCCAGGTCACAGCATCCTTATGGGACTGGCACCCTCCCTGTCCACAGAAGAAAGGAAAACCCTTATCTCTGAAGATGCCGAACACGAGGGAGAAGCTGATCAGAGAGCTGTGCTATGCTCTCCCAATGTGTTTCCACTAGCTCGTATCACCTTTATTAAATCATATTTCTCCGTGAGTTTCCACTCCGTCAAATCTAGCATGACTGTTTAACCATTTCTCTGGCTTTCAGTTATCTTGGGGGTTCTTGTGTCATGAAAAACTTATATGAAATTAACTTGTGGGCTTTTCTTTAATCCGTCTTCTGCTACAGACCCTCAGCCATGGATCTAGGGTGGGTAGTGAAGGAGACATTTTCCCTCCCCACTGTGTTTCTCTATATACATGTCAGTAAATTTAGTTTCAGGCAGGTAACAGTCTGTGACCTTACCTGGGATCGATAATAAAAGTAATGGGACACCCCACTCTTGGAGGAGTAGGATGGGAGGGTAGGAGGGTGAAGATAGGAGGGGTGGAGGGGGGGGCACTGTGATGGAGATGTGGCTTGAAGTAGTGAATAAACGTTAAAAAAATTAAAAAAAAAGAAAATAAAACTAATGTTTAATTTTAGAATTGAGACTTATCTATAGAATTCCATAAGAGGATGTAAAAGACCATTATTGTTGCCTACAAGTAACAACAACAATACGAATAATGGAAGTACCTTACCAGTGTCTACAAATAGTCACAACAGCAGCAGCAGTAACTTATACTTACTGAGCATTTATTTTTTGCTAATTCTTGAGAGAGATTATCTCATTTGAGCCCCACAGCAAGCCTGTGAACTGTAGATAATTAACTCCATTTATTAGAAGAGGACTTCGAGCTACTAGTATTAACCCAAGATCATGCCTGCCAGGATATAGGGCAGTCAAAATTTGTACCACTCACTGAGATTTGACAGCTTTCTATCTCAACACTAGTTTGTTTGTATTGTTTAATGCAGCTTGGGAATTCATGCTGAATGTGGAATACAATGCTCCTGAGGAACAACATGGCAGCATCCATTCAGTATACAGCATGAAAAAATAAAAAAGCAGTCCCAAGATATATTTGTCTGAAGTATATGAGACTGCCCAATTTTTATAAAGTAAATCCACATGATTTGGCTCTCACAGCATGTTACTAGATAGTAAAAGTTAAAGACAGTAAGTTTTTACTATACTGATAAACTTGGGCCTGTCATTGTTAAGATATACCAGACAACAAGTACTCTGAGAATAAGAACATTATATTGTAAGGTGACTTTCATAGTCACTAGCCTCAGAACAACTCACACACTTCCTTATTTTCTCCTGGCAGCACAGAAATTACTGTGACTCTAATATCAGTTTTTTTGGTATCATTTCTACAGTTTCATCTGATTTTATCTACAGCTTAGCACATCTAAAACTCTTACCTTCCTAGTTTACCAGGATAAAACAAACCCGGCATACACCCAAATTGCTGAGGAACTAATGAGTCTGTATATTAGAAGAAATCGAGACATATTAGGTATAAAACACCTACAATGCCAGTTTTGTACGCACAGCCGCCTGGAATCATGCAGAACACAGACAGTCTGGCAAACACACAAAGCTGAGCCTGGCAATGGAGGAGTTTGTCCTTTTGGTGGAGCTGTTGCAATGCCCTAGTGTCAGGAAAGCTGTGCTCATAAAATTAACCACCACCCAGAAGCTTTGATTTCCTATGATCAATTTGCTGGAAATGTTGAGGTAAGGGAGAGCAGGGAAGGCTAAGTAAATAAAAGAACAAGAGATAAGATAATCCTGCTATGTTGAGAGGTACAGACAATATTTTTATGTTGTTATGTAAAATCTATTGAAAATAGCAATAATATCACAAGGTTAATCAAGGCCATAAATAACTTGTCTGAGAACCTTGCCATATGCTTGGGATTTTATTAAGTGAATTTTGCCTCATTTTTCTCCAAATATTATGCTCTGCAATATGCCACATTGATAGATGCATAAGATGAGCATTTAAATCCCCCTCGCTCCCTTTTTCCAAGCTGGGAAAGCTTATATATTTGATATTAGGTTATGGTATGGGGATTTTTAATGGGAAGGAATGATAGCTTCGAGGTATCTACCCGGAGAAGAGCATGCACACTAGGCATGCTTTTCTTGACTCTAGGTTCATGGAGGTACAGAAATAATGTAGTAAGAAAAGGAAACCATCAAAGACTGTCGGCAAAGTTCTGGTGGAGGGGGGCCGCAATGTGGACACCAGTGTGTAAGCGCAACCAAACAAGGACAAGTGCATCTTTGCTTGTACAGCCAGTCCACGCGCGCGGCCCCAATCCATGCGCATGGGCCCAGTATCCATGAAAAGAAGAAGTGCTCTGGATAACTTGAAGAAACTCCCCTGGGGAGCAGCAGGTTCCTGTCTTGGGAACTTGGCCCATTTGCTACACACAAGGCAACATGGAAAGGCCCTTTGGTGAACTCATTTCAAATGACAAACATGCGATTTGGGCTCAGGACAGCTTTATATTCTTTTGGTTATTATGTTATGTGAAACTATATTTGTGTGTGTGTGTGTGTGTGTGTGTGTGTGTGTGTGTGTGTGTGTTGTGTACTGTTTTATGTTACTGTCAATCAAAATCAGAAATACATTTACTTAAAATTTCATTGTAACTCAGTCTTAGTTACCTTCCCAAGGCCTAGAACCCAGTTTTTGAACAAATCTCATGAGGGCTACTCTTTCCAGAATGCCTCCAAAATTGATTACTTGTAGCCTGGCTTCCACAGAAGTTGTAAAGCATTGTTTTAATTGAATTTGGGTCTAAGTTAGAAACTCTGAAAAATTTGTCTGACAAAGGCCAATGGATTTCTCAGTAGGCTTGATTTATTTAGCTCAAGAAGCTTACAAAAGCCAATTTGTGAAGAGAAATATGGGTACATTTAATTACACTTTTAAATGACTAATTTATTACATCTAAACACCTTTTAAGCAGTACATACTGCTTGGAACTGTATCGGAGCTAGGGAATCAGAGCTTGTGACCAGCACAATAGCTTTTGCAAAAACCATCACTGTACTCTCCGTCTGCTCTCTGGCTCCACACTGCAGCATTCGTGAGATCCTCCCAGAAAGACAGAGACTGGACACAGCCTCACTAAATCTCCTTTCCACCCAATTGCTCACGAAGCCTTGCTCAGAGGGAGAGCTTCTCTGGGTGTATACTGAATGTTTATTATCAATATTTAACATAAAATATTGCATGTGCCACTCAAGATTTACTTAAGCAAAACAAATCTGATGGTTATTTTGGAGCTGATGAAAACCAGTTTACTTTAGAGTAAAAAGGAATTATTTATGTGCGTGTTACTGAGTGTTTCATCTAATCAATGACTGACAGCCAGCTGTGCTGCCTCATGCCGGGTTGTCTTTATAGGTCTTACATGCAGGACAGGGACACTGGGGACAATGGTTACTTAACGTTGTTCACTGCTCTGCTTGAACCTATTGACAATGCAGGAGGCTGAATGTATGTGAGGACAGGACGGGGGCATTTATTTGATATTTCTGTAACTTTCAGTCTTGCAGTGAATGTAAAACAATTTAAAAGTAAATTCTTCAGGGGCTGGCTCAGCAGGGTATGGTGATTTCCACAGAACCTGATAACTTGGGTTCTGTCAATCCCTAGGACTGCCATGGCTGAAGAAAACTAACTCTCCCATCCTCCACTCCTGTGCCACGGTGTGCACCCCTCACAAATAAATGAATGTAACAGAATTCTTTAATAAAAAGTGAGCCAATATGTAAGCAAAGCAGGTGACAGAAACAACTAAACCCAAACAAAAGCAAAACAAGTGGGTGTGTCCCAAAAGGAGAGGTGGGATGGAAGAGCACTCAGGCAGAAAACAGGGATGGCCAGGAGAAACAGTGTGGCTGGATTAGAGTGTCACTCTCCTATGCATATGTTGGATGGGATGTGGGTAAGCAGGAATGGCGAGTTTGAAGTTCTGTGTGAGCTGAAGGAGAGGGAGAGGTCTGAAAAGAAAAGGATCTGGCATAAGGAGAGACACACCTCCACAGACTTGTCTGCTCCTTTCTGGAATCTGAAAAAGCCATATGGACTGCTCTTTCCAACACCTTCCCATAGTTCTTTGTTTTCTTGTCACTCATCCTGAATTACAGAGCTTTTGTCTCCCTATGAACACGTTAAAATGGGGACAAGTTTTATTGCCAACACCCAGCCTAGTCCCCAACACACTGTAGTAAAAAGGCGTAGAATGAATGAAGATAACACAAATGAGCAAGTATGGGGTGGGAGTTAGATCTCCTGGTTCTAGTGCATAAAGTAAGGTACAGCCTTCACAGTGAGGCTTAGAGTAGACTCAGAAAGTTCTGGCGCTGTCTGAGGGATAATCTGGTGCCAGGTACACAGATATTTACATAGCGCAGCTAGGGAACTAGAGCTGGTTTGGAGACATGGAATGAAGGGTGGGGAGAAGAGAGGCTGAGATGAAAGCATTTCTCAGAGTGCCTGAGAGGGACACCACCGCTGTGCCAGACTCAAGAGGCAGTGGGGAGCCACCGAAGGGAAGACAGTAGAGCAGATCTGGTCTAGTGTTAAAAATGAGAACTAAAATTTGAAGATTTCCTCTGTGTGTGTGTGTGTGTGTGTGTGTGTGTGTGTGTGTGTGTGTGTGT
>CAJQZJ010033256.1:393533-417233 GCA_907164525.1 Lophiomys imhausi | reverse complement strand
AGGCAAACAATGACATTTTACAGAGAGGCATAAGCTGGGGTCTTTCAGTAATATGATGAGCAGACTTTTTGGAGTGTTGTTGAGAAACCTCAATTAAATCCGTATTCATGGCTCCAGAAGCTTGGTACCACAAGAACCCTCTCCCCATATATGTAATTACTTTTTAAAGTATCATGTTCAGTTTCCATGAATGTGCAGGCTTTTATTATTTCTGTTGTTGTTGAAGTCCAGCTTTATTCCATGGTGTTCTGATAAGATACAAGGGGTTATTTCAATTTTGTTGTCTCTGTTGAGGTTTGCTTTGTGACCAACTATGTGGTCAGTTTTAGAGAAGGTTCCATGTGGTGTTGAGAAGAAGGTGCATTGTAGGGATTTAGTAAATATCTAGGGGTTTCTGATACAGTATCTTAATTCGGGGCATGAAGATCAACTTGGCTGTGACCAGTTAGCTTATCAGCTTGTGGAAAAAACAAGGATGAAGTCAGGTGAAAACAGGAAACAAACAGGAGACTTAATGGACTGAAAAACAAGGTTGAAGCCAGGAAAAACAGGAAAGACTTAATGGACTAAGAAACAAAGTATTTGGCCTGTCATTGTTTTCAGCTGCTAAGTGGGCAGAGCCCAAATTAAGCTGAAACTGAGATCCTCCTATTTAAGGACAGTGCATGGAGCCACATCCAAGAGGTCCCCGATGCTAGAGAGCTCCAAGAGTCCTGTTGAAAAGAGTGCTGACCATCAGTTGATGGCCAGATCTCCCTGAGGCAGAAATAAGCTGGTGAGCAAAGAAAGCCTCAGCAAGACAGCAAAAGGCCAAGGACTAAACCCTGTGGCTCAGCTTTGCCTAGAGGGGTTTGACCTGTCCGAACAGTGGCCTGAACGAAACTGTGGCTGGCTTTAAGGACTGAGGCAGAGTGGCAGAGTTGCTGACAGGAAGGAAATAAGTTGGCCTACAGACAGCTGAGGTCTCCCAGAGAGAAGAAAGCCTCAAGCTTTATTTAAAGTGAGACTGCAATAGCCAATTTACCCTGACGGATCTACATCTGCGATATTCCAGAAAAAAAGACTGTTAAGAACAGTAAAGGGTCTACTCCAGAGACTATGTTCCTGACGACTGAGGACCTGCCCCAGAGACTGTATCCTTCTAAAAGGTTAGGAAAATAGTTTTAAAAATTATCAATAGGTTTAATGGTTAGGTTAAAGGGGTTGTAAGAATTTATAGGGTTAGTAGTAAAGTATTTGTATTTTTTATAAGTGAAAATTATTAATAAATAATAATTTTAAAAAGTTTGGTTACATTGCATTCTTTTGTTTTTAGGTGAAACATTCTGTAGATATCTGTTAGGTCCATTTGGTTCATGACCTCTGTTAGTCTCATTATTTCTTCGTTTGGTTTCTGTCTCAATGACCTGCCTATTAGTGAAAGTGGGGTGTTGAAGTCTCCCACTATTAATGTGTGGGGATCGATGTGTGGTTTAAGCTTTAGAAGAGTTTCTTTTACAAATGTGGGTACCCTTGTATTTGAGGAACAGATGTTTAGAATTGAGATGTCATCTTGGTGGATTTTTCCTGTGATGAATATGAAGTGACCTTCCCTATCTCTTTTGATTAACTTTGGTTGAAAGTCTGTTTTATTAGATATTAGAATGGCTACTCAGGGTTGCTTCTTGGGTTCATTTGCTTGTAAAATCTTTTTCCAGCCCTTTACTTTGAGGTAAAGTCTGTCTTTGTTGCTGAGGTGTGTTTCTTATATGCAGCAGAATGAAGGGTCCTCTTTACAAATCCATTGTTAGCCTTCTCTTTTTATGGGGGTATTGAGTCCATTGAGGTTGAGGGATATTAATGACTAGTAATTGTTAATTTCTGTTATCTTAATGTTGGTGGTGGTAGTGTGTGAGTGAGGTTCTCCTCTTTGGGTTTGGTTGCAGTGGGATTGTTTCTTGTGTTTTCAAGTTAACCTCCTTGAGTTGGAGTTTCCCTTCCGGTATCTTTTGTAGGGATGGATTTGTGCATAGATATTGTTTAAATTTGGTTTTGTCATGTAATATCTTGTTTTCTCCATCTATAGTGATTGAAAGTTCTCCTGGGTATAGGAGTTTTAGGCTGACATCTGTGGTCTCTTAGGGTCTACAAGATGTCCGACCAGGCTCTTCTGGCTTTTAGAGTCTCTGAAAAGAAGTCAGGTGTGATTCTGATAGGTTTGCCTTTATATGTTACTTGGTTCTTTTCCCTTACAGCTTTTAATATTGTTTTTGTTCCAAACATTTAGTGTTTTGATTATTATATGGTGAGAGGGATTTTTTTTTCTGGTCTAATCTATCTGGTGTTCTGTATGCTCCTTGGACGTTTATAGGCATCTCTGTTTTTTAGGGTGGGAAATTTTCTATAATTTTGTTGAAGATGTTTTCTGGTCATTGGAGCTGGGAGTCATCTCTTTCTTCTGTTTCTATTATTCTCAGGTTTTGTCTTTTCATAGTGTCCTTGATTTCTTGGATATTTTGTGTCAGAAATTTTTTAGATTTCAAGTTTTCTTTGACAGATGTATCAATTTCTTCAATTATATCTTCTTCCATGGCTGAGATTCTCTCTCTTCCATCTCTTGTACTCTGTTGGTGATACTTGTGTCTATAGATCCTTTTCTCTTTGCTAGGTTTTCCCATTCCAGGATTGTCTCAGCTTGTGTTTTCTTTATTGATACTAATTTCCTTTTCAGGTCTTGGACCATTTTATTCATTTCCTTCTTCATTTTGATTTTATTATCCTGTATTTCTTTAAGGTATTTAGTCATTTACATCACCTGCTTCACTGTATTTTCCTGTTTTTCTTTGAGGGTTTTATTTTTCTCCTTTAAGATCTCTGTAATTTTCATAAGCATAGGTCATTTTCTTGTGTTTCAGTTGTGTTAGTATATCCAGGGCTTGCTGTAGCTGGGTTCTGGAGATGCCATATTACCTTTTTTTTGTTTGTTTTGATAATGTTTTTACACTGGCCTTTAGCCACCTGGTTGACCCTAGCATTGGCTGGGTGTTCCTGGTGCTTGCTAGCTTTTGTGGAGACTGGAACTGGGAAGTCAGGAGGGCCACAGACCAGAGGCTGGAGCCAGAAAGCTGGAACTGCGCATGGCTTGTTATTGGGAGTTCTTCTCCAGATAGAGGACAGAGTTGGCTGGCCTGAGGTTGGTTATTCCTAGAACCGGAGTGCACTGATAAGGGAGGTGGTTGGCTCAGTGTTTGTCATGGAGACACAGACAGTCTATGTTTCACAGTCAGCAGTGGGGTCTCAAGTTTGTTCCACAGTGACTGCTGAACTTAATCTCCCAACACTCAGATACCATGTGCATTGGTCAGTGCCACCTTGGAATCTCTCTAGATTTTAGTTTTTAGAGAATCTGCAACACTAAATTACACAGTAGCTGGACTAGTTTACATTCCAGCTAGCAATATGTAAGGGTTCTTGTTTATTTTCTTGATGATAGCTATTCTGATAGGGTAAAATGGACTCTCAAAGTAGTTTTAGCTTGCATTTTCCTATTATCTAAGGATATCAAACATTCTTCCAAATATTTTTTTGGCTATTTGTGTTTCTTCTTTTGATATTTGTTCAGTTCCTCAACTCATTCACGTAATGGATGATTTATTTCTTTTTCAGGTGTTTGTTTTTATAACTCTTTATATATTCTAGATGTTAATCTCCTGACTGATGTATGATTGGTAAAAACATTTCCTCCATTCTTTAGGCTGTTTTTTTTCACTATGTTCATTCTCATTTTAATAAGCCCCTGATGTGAATCATTAGGTTATTTATTTGAGATTGCTCAGATTTCTTAATATAAGTACTCATAGCTATAAACTTTCCACTTAGAACTGACATAATTACATTGCCAGGGTACTGGTACTTGTACTTTAATTTTCATTTGATTTTAAGAATTTAAAAGCTTCCATGGATTTCTTTAATGGCCCACTCACTGGTTTATTCAAGAGTGGATCAGTCAGTCTCTAAGTCTTTGTGTACTTTCTCTTGTTACTGAATTCTAGTTTTATTCTGTTATGATCTGATAACATGTATGAATCATTTTAATTCTTTTGAATTTGTTTGGACTTGCTTTGTGACCTAGAATGTGGTCTATTTTAGACAAGGTTCATGGGATTCTGAGAAGGGTACATTTATCTATATTATAGTTTATCTGGAGTTTCTTTGTTGAATTTTAGTTTGCACTGCCCATCTAAAGATGACAGTGGAGTCCCAGAGTAATACACTATTACTGGATCTTGACCTAACTCATCTTTTATTCCCATTAGTGTTTGTTTTATTAAGCTAAGAAAAAAAGTCCCAAATTTGGCCTCTACATATTTACAATTACTATGTCTTCATGATAAATTATTTCTGTTGTTAGAATATAGGAGCATTAATGGGTATTTAAGAGGCTTTGGGAAAAATATAAGAGGAACAACAATTATATTGCAATGGAAAACTACTAAAGAAGTAAATATTTCAAAGTCAAAGAAGTAGTCGAAGTAACATAAACATACAGTAATGTGATTGTCAGCATCATTGTCAGGAGGTATATGCAATTCAGAATTACAGTGGCTATATGAAAAAAGACACAACACGTGTTGGCAAATGTAGAAAAATGAGACCCTTTACACATTGCTGGGCGGGAATAGCAGAGTAGCTTAGTCTGGAAAAACAAGTTTGCAGTTTCTCAAAATGTTAAGAATTAGCATGTTCATTGACATCCAGAAATCCACTCCTGGAACATATACAATGGGAACCAAAAATTTATATTTTTTACACACACACACACACACACACACACACACACACACACACACACACAGAGAGAGAGACAAACCAAAAATGGTATACACAAATGTTCATAGCATTATTCCAAATAGTCAAAAGGTGAAAATAGCCAAATGTCCATCTACTAATCAACTGAATTTTGTTTATCCACTTTATATAATGTAACTCAGCTATAAAGGGTAATAAAAGTTTGTTACATTCTACAAGCTAGACAAACACTGAAAGCATTATGCTACATGAACGCAGCTACAAGTAAAGGCCACATAGGATGTTATTCCATTATCTGATAAGTTTAGAGTAGGCAAATACATAGACATGGAAAGTAGACTAAGATGTCAGTGGCTGGGAGAAAAGGAATAGAAGGAAGTGCTGATGACTATATAATTTTCCTTGGGGGTGGTGAAAATGCTCTGAAATTAGGTCACCATGGAGGTTACAGAATGTATTAAAGTTCCTGACTTGTCTAAAGCAGGTGATTTTTATGGTATATGAGTCACCTCAATTAAAATAATACTATAATACTAAAACATAGTTTAGTAACAGAGGTGATGAGAACCCTTGCTTAGCTACGGGTGCAACAGTGAACACGTGACATGCTGTCCTGCTCTTCAAGTTATGGAAATTGAACATCCCAGTGTGTCACATTGTCATGCTTCTTGGCTTGTCATTCTAACATGTGTCTTTAAAATTAAAATGACACTTTATTTTTTTTCAATTTTCCTTAAGAAGAAATTAATACATCCTTAGTTATGTCTGATCCATATATCCGCTTTAATCCACAGGCTTGTACTGTGCCAACAGCAAACCTGGGTGTTGAGAGAGCTTGAGGTAGAGATTCTGTCAGACAGATCTAAAGCCAGGCTCTGGTTTTGCCATTTCTAGCTGTGACTAAGGACAGCACGTATCTCTTCATGCCTTAGTTTCTTATTCTGTAGAGGCCACAGTAACCCCATTGGGAGTTTGATGGGCTTATAGTAGATGGCTGATACTTTTCTTAGCATAGCACCACAAAACAGTGACACAGCACGCTAGTGATAACTATACTTTGCATGTAGGAGAGCAGTGTGGTTTGGTTCTCACACATCCATCAAAAGCTAATGTGCTAAAGACTTGGTTCTTAACCCAGGATCTAAGGAAGAGAATGGAACATTGTGTTCCATTCTCAATCTCTCTCTCTCTCTTACACACCCCACACCCATACACACACATACACACACACACAAGTGCCTGTGCATGTGTGCTGTGGGGCATGTATGGAGGTGAGAGGACTTGAGGAGAGTTTTTTTCTTTCCACCTTAATGTGGATTCTGGGCACTGAATTCAGAGATCCAGATATGTGCAGCAAGTACCTTTCCCCACTAAGCCATCTTACTGTCCCTGGAAGTGCAACTTTTGAGAGGTAGGCTAGTGGGTAGTCTTAGGTCACCAGTCATCCATCAAAGGGGATTGTGGGGTTTCCCTATATTTTCCTTTTATTTCTCTTTCACCACCTGACCATGAGGTTTTGCCATGTGCTGCTGTTACATGTGCTGTCACTCCACAGATGCCCAAAAAATAGGGCTAACCAACCATGGACCCAAACCCTCAAACTGTGAGGCAAAATAAACCCTTCTTTCTTTATAAACTGATTATCTTGTCTATATGTTATGGTCATAGCTAATACAAATACCTTCATGTATACTATATTAAAAGTATCTGTGACATAAAACTTATAAAAAATAGAAATTAGCCCTCTGTCAGATGTGGAGTTTGTGAAGATTTTCTCCCAGTCTGTAGGCTGCCATTTGTTTGAATGATAGTGTCTTTTACCTTACAGAAGCTTTTCAGTTTCATGAGGTCCCATTTATTGATTGTTGGTCTTAGAGCATGAGCAATTGGTGTTCTGTTCAGGAAGTTGTCACCTGTGCCCATGAGCTCGAGGCTTTCCCCCACTTTCTCTTCTATTAGACTTAGTGTGTTGGGCTTATGTTCAAGTATTTGATCCACTTGGACTTAAGTTTTGTGCAAAGTGATAAGTATGAGTCAATTTGAATTCTTTTACATGTCGACATACAGTTAGACCAGCACCATTTGTTGAAGATGTTTTTCACTGTATGGTTTTGGCTTCTTTGTCAAAAATTAAGTGATCATACGTGTCTGGGTTCATTTCTGGGTATTCAATTCAATTCCATTGATCAACTGCTCTGTTTCTATACCAGTACCATGCTGTTTTTATTACTATTGTTCTGTAGTATTGCTTGAAATCAGGGATGGTGATACCTCCAGAGGTGTTTTTATTGTACAGGATTGATTTAGCTATTCAGGTTTTTTTTTTTTGTTATTCCATATGAAGTTGAGAATTGTTCTTTCAAGGTTTGTAAAGAATTGTGTTGATATTTTGACAGGAATTGCATTGAATTTGTATATTGCTTTTGGTAGGATGGCCATTTTTATTATGTTGATTCTACCTATCCAGAACTCAAGAAATTAAACAAGAAAACAAATAACACAATCAAAAAATGGGAACAGAGCTAAACCAAGAATTCACAAAGGAGGAATCTCTAATGGCCAAGAGACACTTGAAGAAATGCTCAACATCCTTAATGATCAGAGAAATGCAAATCAAGATGACCCTGAGATTCCATCTCACAACTGTCAGAATGACTAAGATCAAAACCTCAAATGACAATACATGCTGGCGAGGCTGTGGAGAAAGGGGAATACTCCTCCATTGCTGGTGGGAGTGCAAACTTGTACAGCCATTATGGAATTCAATCTGGCGATATCTTAGAAAACTTGGAATTGCTCTACCTCAAGACTCAGCCATACCACTTCTGGGTATACATCCAAATCATTCCTCACCAATCCACAAGGACACCTCCTCATCTATGTTCATCGCAGATGTATTTGTAATAGCTAGAAACTAGAAACAACCCACATGTCCCTCAACTGAAGAATGGATTAAAAAAAAAAACTGTGGTACATTTACACAATGGAATACTACTCAGCCATCAGAAAAAATGAAATCATGCAATTTGCAGCCAAATGGATAGAACTAGAAAAGCTCACTGTGAGTGAGCTAACCAGACTCAGAAAGATACATATGGCATCTATTCACTTATAACTAGAGTTTAGCTATGTAGTACAGGATAACTATCTTACAACCAGCACACCAAAAGGAACAGGAACATAGACTTTGTTATCCTTTAGTGCAACACTTGGCCTAATAGAGTTGCCATATAGGCCCCCAGTGCAAGAGGAAGCTCTTAACACTCACAAGACTGTTTAACTGAGTGGGGCTGATATGTAGGGGCAAGGCACTCCAGAGGAATAGGATAGGAGGTAGAGAAGGGAGAGGGTGGAAGGGTGGGGCTAGGAGGGGTGGAGGGAGGGGACTGTGATGGAGATGTGACTGGAAGTAATAAATAAAGAAATAGAAATTAATGTGGCTGAGATTTAAAAATTGAAGACAGTTTAAACCTTTCTTGCTGAATCCAATGGGTTGTCTTCAGAACACATGGCTTAGTGCGCAAACATCTCTACAGGACCTCAGTGTTGACAATGAATTATTGTAGTCTGTTATTGTTGTTCCCTTCCCTCATATTCTCTGTTGCAGAGCAGGGACTGGGATACTCGAGGGATGCAGCACACGAGTAACTGACTGTCATTAACTGTCCAGCAGAATTAGAGGAGGCCTCACTGAAGTCCAAAGTGACATTTGATAGTTAAGTTTGCTGGCAGTAGAACTGCTGGTCTTTAGTAAGATCCTTCCACCATAGGCAGTGCTGAAGCAGGGGCTGAGGAATACCTGGCAGGGCTACAACAATAATCTGCAGCAGTAGAAATAAAGAAGATGCGAGTGATTCTTTCCACAAATGCTTGCTGAGACGCCTTCCCATGCTAGGCTCTTTCACATTAAGCTTGCTTAGAACTCTATGTATTCTCATGATTTTATTTCATACAGCAATCAACTGCTATCTGGAAGGGGTACAGAGAGGGATGCAGCTTCTTTCACGGTCACAGATAGAGCAACTGGTGGCAGAAAGGTGATTAACTTTGTTCTCCAAGACAGCTTTGATTTGTGATCTCTTTAGTCATTTCAAAGTCACCAGAAAGGCCAAATCATTTATTTTCCTTATTTTTAAAGGGGGCCTGCAGTACAGTCTTCATATGAAGGAGACTCCATACACAAGGTGTTGTCTAACTGAATCACCCAACCACCAAGACAAGAGGGAAAGTGCTTTGTGTAATTCTGACTCTGAAGGGCTCAGCATGTTAACTGTAACCTACTTTTGTCTCCAAACATCCTTGTAGGAAAGGGAGATGCTACCCATTCGATGTTAGGAATAAGGCAATGGGATAAAGGCTGCCAATTCAGCTGGGCTCTGCCTCCTGGGAACTTCTTTGCTCTCTATGTCCTTCAGGAGGTTATTTTCATTGCTATGTCTTCAGATATTAGTCGCAAAGGCATTAATGCTATGGCCCTTTAATACAGTTCCTCATGTTGTGGTTACCTCAACTATAAATTATCTGCTGCTACTTAATAACTGTAATTTTGCTATTGTGGTGAATCATAATGTAGATATCGATATGCAGGATGGTCTTAGGCAACCCCTGTGGAAACAGTCTTTTGATTTCCAAAGGGATCATGATTCACAGGTTGAGAACTACTGCATTAAGGAATGGCTGTTGCTCTCATGAACCTTATAGTTAGCAAAGCCAATGAGACTTTAGGGACGAGATAGCCATAAGGCAGCAAATGATGAAAGAACACACAGATAGCCACATGGGCTTTGATGTCAGCCAAAGGGAAAAGTAACTCCAGTGGAAAGATAAAACACATAAAAACACCCTGGGAACCCAGTGTTCTTTGACCAGTCTCTTTAAGATTTTAGCCTGGACTACCATAATTGATTAAATACCTGTCTACAAAATTTGGGGAACTTCTGACTCAGTTTACAGTGTGAAGAGAATTGAGAATCAGACCAAGAATATCTCCGTTTCTTCACAGATGGGAGGGGACCAGAGCTATGGGAACACTCTGAAGTTCTTCATGCTCCGAAGCTTATAAATTTCTAAGATCCCTTTAAGAATCAAGTCACTTATAGTTGGATTTTAGCCATATAGTACAGGATAACTATACTACAAAGAACGCACCAAAGAGAACAGGAACATAGACTTTGTTACCGGTCAATGAGACACTTTGCCCTAGTGGAGCTGCCAGTGTATGAGGAGGCTCTTGGCCCTCATACGACTGCTGAACTGGGGTGGGGGACTTATATGTAGGGACACTCCACTCCAGGGGAGTGAGATGGCAGGGTTAGGGGGTAGAGGGTGGGAGGGCGGGACTGGGAGGGGTGGAAAGAGGGCACTGTGATGGAGATGTAACCTGATGTAATAAATATTTAAAAAACAAAACAAAACAAAACAAAAAAATCAAGTCCCCATTGTGACTGCCCAGGACTCTTATTGCACTGCAGGAACACCATGCTGTGAAAACTCTGAGCATGAGGTCATGTAAGAGCAAGGTTTGTAGCTCTATCCCCAGCACAAGAGGAAAAGATGAAGTCTCTCAAAGCACCCCTCTTCTGTATTGTTTCAACCTACGTGGAGTACATCTTAATACACACCCACTCTAAAGGGGGTGGCGGTTGTGAGGGCATAATACAAATGGTAACATTAGAGCTTGTAAGTTCAGTAAGTTTCATGGGGAAGATGGTGTCTAATTTGGGCCTTTATAATGGGTGATAACTTGCAGTATATTCCAACAACCCTCATGCAAACAATGTAAGTCAAGTGAGAAGTATGCAGACCATGTTCATAGGAAACCTTTAATAGATGAGAAATTAACCCTTCCACATTACTATTTTAGAAATGAAATAATAAATGCTGACCCAAAGTAACAGGGATGAGAACAGTTATAATTAATTGAAACCCTATAGTACGAAACTGCTTCCTCTGTCCCATTCAAATTTCATTAAAAGTCTAAAATTCCACCAAACGATGTATTATTAACAGTTCCCAAATGAAAATTATGCCCCTCGGCCTAGTTAACCTGATAATAAGTGACACTACAGTCACACAAGGGAAAACTATGCAGCCAAGAAATGATTGTTCTAGTGACTCTCACCAGGAAATGTTATGAAAGAGGACATTAAAGAGATACAGAGGTTCAACTGGTCCTGGGGACATTAGTGAAGGGATAGGGACAGGAATGGGCCGTAACAGAGAGAGCATGATAGGACCTCCGAGGCACTGTCATTGTTTTTCATTCTTACCCTAGATGATTGTTACGTGAGTTTGTTCAGACTGTGACCAAACTATGTGCTCATCGTGCCCACACTGCTACGTGATCAACCACAATGACAGAGTCTAAGGCTCAAAAAGGAGGGCCTGACCACTCTGGCAGTTCTACAGGAGAAAACGATCATCAGTCCAACCTGGAGAGTGAAGTGCTTTCACACTTATATTTCCTCTTGAGTTTTGAAGATGTAAGTACAGTTTTGGAAGTTGTCTTGGAGTCTTACATGACAGCAAGAGTGGTGTGAAAGCCCATTCTTCCAAGGTAACTTTTAACTTCCATTGCTATTTTAATTTGAGGATTCATTTCCCTTGTGTTGCACTTGCAGTGGTGTTTAGTTCCTGAAAACTGCCATTTAAAATAATAACTGATGGTATGTTTGCATCCCAGGGCATCTCTTCAGTGGTATGTCATGCACACGTGCAGGAACTTACTCACTGGGCAAACAGGGCTAACAATACAAGTAAGGATCAAGCTGGAGGTTCAAACAGGAACTGTAACATGATACATACTTGGCCACCCTGCACATTCACAATTTATATTTTACTACACAAGGGGAAAATTAAAACTTAAAGACTGAGCCATGGTATGACTTAGAACACTTTGCTAAGTGTAGAGGAAGTGGTATAAGCTCACATAACATAAACCAGGAGACAGTAATTCAAAAGGATCAATTCTCAGAGTCCAGATTGTGTTTTATGTTAATGGCAGTATCATATCCAGTTATAACCAGAGACTGTGCCATTAAATATCTGACATAGGTCTTTCAGAATGTGACACATGTGACAACCCTACAGTCATACACACCCCATCCCCTAAATGGACTCAGGAAGAAAATTCTTGGGTAATTAAACTCAAACTTAATTCCTTGGGAGGAGATAGGTATTATTTAGTATAACCCATGAGCCTGTACTTTTGGGAAGGAGGGTCACAAAGTAACATTTAAAAGATTTTTATATTGATGTGATGTATTTGTATTTGTAGAGAATACCCTAATCCATGATCTACACAGAAACACACTTTCATTTGTTTTTCCTTGATAGTCAACTTGCTAATTTTCAGAAAGAATTCTGACAATTATAGCTGGATTCTTTTTATTAAACTTACAGTGAGTTGAAAACTGTTTCCTAACTTTTAACCTACCTTCTGAGTTCAAGGTACCTTCCTGAGCTCAACAATTAAATATTCATTAGAAGGAAAGTGGCTGAGTCAAGCTGAAGAGGCCTTATATTCAAGGATATGACATCTTCAAGGTAGCAGTTGCCTTAGACATGGGACAAACATAGTAGCCTTCAAGAAATGATCTTAAACTATTCTGTAAGGAACTGAGTTACTTAAGTAACTAAGAATACTGAATATTATAGAAATGAAAGTAGCAGAGTAAGCAATCTGAAGTTTTGGGGTGTGAAGATGGAAGATTGCATGGGACTAAGGAGAGAGATAACACATATGTTGACACTGTGTACACTTACTGACAACAGAAGTCAAGAAACCACCTGGCCTGTTATAGATCTTTTTTTCCCGTTATCTCTAATCAGAGGAAGCAGCTTACTGTGCTAGACAGGTGCTTGGCACTTTGAAACCCCAGGGTTTGACATTGCCTGGTCACTTAGTGTGAACAAAGGAGAGCCTCTTTGCTCCTGTCTTATGAACAGCATTAGTGCAGTCTAAGGAATGGTGGAGCTGGGAATTGATGACAAAGTATAGAGCACCCCACAGAAAGGCTGCAGAAAGAGCCCCCAGAGATTTCAGACCTCACAGTGTTTTGGAGACCCTGTTGGCCTGGTCCTCTATGCAACACAGGAAAATAGCAAATAAGACTTGATCCTACTTGAAATATAAAATCAAGACATCAGAGAAGACAAATTTGTTCACTTGACTAGGATGCTCACCCAGGCATGTTGGAGAACATACAGTGAGCTGTCACAGTGAATTTGGCTAAAGAGTCCAGGCATCTGAACTGACTCATACTTCAGTCAGTCCTGTGAGTTTGGTCAACTTCTACTTACAATTTATTTAATGTATTCCTTTTTATTTCTCGTGTGTAAGTGTGTGTGCGTGCATGCACATGATTGCATATGTGTTGGTTCTTGTACTCATGGATGAATTTGTATGTGGAAGTTAGAAACTAATGTCAAATGTCATTCTTGATTGTGCCCCACCTTATAGACTGAGGCAAGATCGCTCATTTAAATTTATAGCTTCCTCATTCAGCTAGTCCAGGTAATCAGCTTGCTCTAGAGGTCTTCTGTCTGTCTTCTTATCATGTTGGGATTTTAGGTAGGCCTTTATATGACCTGTCTCCTCAGCCCCAATTTCTTCAACTTTTGAAAATCTTAAGTGGCATCTCTTCATGACAGTAGCAGGCGCAGTGTGCACATACTAAGCTGCTCACTGACAGATACCACAGTGTCCTAATGACAATGCTACATGAATTTTAGACTATCTCTCAACTTTTCATTATTTCATGTAACTTCTGCTCTAAAGAATGGGCCTTTGTTTATGAGGAACTAGACACTGGGTGTAATAAATTGCAAGAAACAAACCAGTCTGTAGAAGCAGCAGGATTTGGGATCAAATCCTCACTCTAAAGAGGGCAGAGGGGCTAGGATTAGGCTCCTCCACTACTTCACACATTTACGAACAGCATGAGTGCTACTTAATCCCTGGACTCTGTAGTTTTAGCAACAAACTTAGATGAAACTTAGGTAAAGACCTTATCTTTTTGGGAATAGAGAGAGTACAATTCTGACAAAACATCAAGTATCAGACTGGTTCCTAAAAGCTATTAACTGGCAGGAATGAGCAATGTAATGTAGCACTCTGGCTTATGAAATACTACTAGTTTTGCCTCAATTTAATTCTTTCTATCAACCATATAGCTAAGCCACTTATAGTTTAGTTCTGGGAACAGGGCAGGCACACAGAAGATGGGGGGAATGAAAAGAAACACCACTCCTGTTTCTAAATACTTCATAGAAAGGACACATGAATTTACTCTATGTAGTACATATTCAACTATAAAACACAAAAGCATATACCTGTAATAGCAGTTACTTACCACAGAGTCATTAATTTTTGGAACTTTATTAATTTGCAAAGGTTTCATTTACCTTAGAATGCCAGAAATAGTGGCTTCTATATTACTGAGCCGTGAGTAAAGGTACCATTCTTCCTTGTATAATGGCCCCTTAGATTATGGGATAGATGTTCTACACACACTATTTTATTTCATTGTCAAAACAATTCTCTGAACAAGTGTTCATTCCCCTTCATGCCTGGTCTTCAGATGAGGTAACTGAAGCTGGAGACACAAGTAACGAGTCGAGGGTCACACAAGAAAGAGTGGCATGCTTAGACTCTTGCAGATCTGCCTGACTCTAGTTAGTGCTCTGGGCCACTGTGTCCACAGCTCCTGACTTATCTTCTTGGAGTGGAGGAAACACAGGTAGACTTGATGGAGTGCTCTGTTTGGAGAAGCCTGTTGCCAGTTAGCTCCAGAGCAGCATGAGACCACTAGGCACCTTGTGAAGGAACTATCAAATGTAGGTGAGTCACTTCTAAGAAAACCTACACAACTGGGTCAGGGTGGCGAACACATGTCCAATATGTAGGGGGACCTCCTCTTGAAACAGGTGCTTGGAACAAAGCAATATTGTTGTAGCTGAAGCAAGCTAGAGCTCAGAAACACATTTCTAAATTCTTTAAACAATGGGCTATTGCTGGAAAAACAGCTGCAAATGGCATACTCCAGTGGCAAATTCAAAGAGAGACGACAGATGGCTTCCCTTTGAATAAAGAGTATTATATAACTTAGAAAATGTGGAACTTTATATAAATGGAGCAGCCTTTAAAACTTTAAAATAATTTTAAAATTCATTTTTGCTAAGCTTAGAGAATAAAAATTACACAGACTTTTATTACTTTTTAATAAATATGGTGATAGCTATTTCCTGTTCCAATATTGAGCTGAAACACATGAGGGAAGACAGTAAAACTAATTCTTTTACATGTTATCCTAAATGGCATGGCAATTAACTAAAAAAAAAAAAAAAAATGCCTAGATTAAACAAAGCCTAAAACACCTTTAAAAAGTATTCTTCTGTAATTGAGTTTTGAGATTACAAAACGGAGTTGTGAAGATTAAAGTCAAAAGTCAAAAATATGAGTTACTATATAATTCCCTTGAGAAAAGCATCTGTAGTTGAAATCTGTGACCCTTTTGTCTTT
Organism: Lophiomys imhausi; assembly: GCA_907164525.1. NCBI lineage: Eukaryota > Metazoa > Chordata > Mammalia > Rodentia > Muridae > Lophiomys > Lophiomys imhausi. Next base: position 401,923 of record CAJQZJ010033256.1, on the reverse strand, counting down.
CTCATGACAATGACAATAAGCTCCGCCTTCTCTTGGTACCACTACACCCATTCTCATTTTGGCAGCAAATGTTGGTAGCCCAACTGAGGCTACCAACCCATTAGATAAGTCTATTTTGTTTGTTTGTTTAAAGATGCATGGAATGACACTGCAGGTTTACAATGACTCATTCACAATGGTTTGAATGTAGTATATGCGGAGAGGTTTAATTACCAGCTATCTACATGGCTGCAATATTACCCCAAAGGCTGCATTTCTTTCTTAATTAAAAATATTTGAGCTCCATAATAAAGAACTCTATTAAAATGTGAATAAAACATTGCAAAGGAGAAGTTTACCAAGTACTAAGGAAATCAATTTCAGAAAACATTCTAAGAGAGGCACCTTTCCCTGTCGGGGACTATAGTCTGCCCTGCCCCTCCATGTGTATGAGCCTTTAATTTCCCTTTGCCATAAAGTGGTTTCCCACTTCGTAACAGTGCAGGTTTTCAGTGGGATGTCCACCCGCAACTCTGCTCTGTCCCTCCATGTGTATGAGCCTTTAATTTTCCTTTGCCATGAAGTGGTTTCCCACTTTGTAACAGTTTAAGTTTTCAGTAGGATGTCTACCTGCAACTCTAGGTTGTAGGAACTTGAGGCTAAGTTAATGGTTGAGCTCCATATCAGGAAAGGCATTACTATCTGTCCAGGTTCTCAACTTCTGAACCCAAGGGCATCCTTACTTCTGCCTGTTTCCTCTTCTGCATAATATGGTAATATTAGTTCCATCCCTCAAACATTTGTCCACTGCGTCCCTTCATCTTGACTGTGAACTAGCAGCAGAATACCCTGTTCCACCCTTGCCTGTTATACCCATTCTTGACAAGCTAGAGGCAATCATAGGAGGGCTTTACCTTAAAGCCCTCCAAATACTTATTATTGTTCTTGGGGTGGAGGCTGCCCTCCTTTAAAAAGCATGATCTGGGTGCTGTGTACTTTTCTCACTTCATCTTCTTCTACTTACCCTTTGGTCACACAACCCAGCTTTGTTCTCAAAGCTGTGTTTCCAGTGTTGCTGGTGCTTAAAGCACTATTCCAGGTTACTTGCACATATGGCATCTCAGTAAATTTCTGATCACAGCTCAAATATGGCCGCCCAGAAAAAATCACTGAAGTTTCCGGCATGCTGCCCAGCTCTGTCACTCCATGACATTTGTTTTTTACCTATACTTACTGCATAGATTCTTCTATACAGCTGTTTGTTGTTTTTCAACAGCTATAATCGACTGAACAGAGAAGTCTTAACTGTCTTTGCCAGTGTTTTACCTCTAGCACTGAGGAGAATTCCTGACCTTAGGCATGTAGCAGATGCTCTTATTTAGAAGGTGAACAGCATAGCAATATCCTATCACCTGGAAGTGTCTATTTTAGATGCCCATCATAGGTGGTAGTGATGCCTGACATGACAGTAATCTAACTGTATGGCTGAGAGTGCTGGCCCAGCAGTGGTAACTGCTTACTGGTGCCAGCATAATTCTCAAGATTGATGTTCGGCATCAAGTACACATCCTAAAATTCATTCCCAAATTCATATGGAAATTCAAGGAACCTAGCAAAGCAAGAACAACAAAGGCCAAGTGAAGTTGGAGAATGCACACTTCTTGATTTCAACACTTACACAGCGTTAGAGTAATAGAGACAATGTAGTTCTGACAGAGAGAATATATATGTATCTTAATACTTATATAGTCTGAGAAATTTCCTTCTAAAATATGCTGGAACACTGAATTTCTATGCTAAATAATGAAGGTAGACCAACCCCATACACTACACACAAAATATTAACTTAACACAGGCCACAAAAATAATTGAAGAGTCATAACTATAAAAGTGTCAGAAGAAATCTTCATTGAAATTCTTGTGGCCTTGGGCCAGGCATTGGCCTTTTAGATATACTACCAAATGCACAGCAACAGAGGACAAGTTCATCAAAGTTTAAAACGGTCATGTTTCAAAAGGCACCACAAGGAAATGAAAAGGCAACTCACAGAGTGAGAGTAAATATTTTAAATCATGTATTTGTTAAGAAAGTTTCATTCAAATTCTATTAAGAATTCTTGCAAATGAATAATGATAAGATAATCTAATTAAAAATAGGCAAAGGATTTGAATAGACATTTGTTCCAAAAAGATGTACAAATGGATAATAAGCACATGAAGAGCTGTTAAACATCATTAGTCATTGCAGAAATTCAAGTCAAAGTCAGCAAGCTGCCATGTCACAGCCAATAGGATGGCTTAAATAAAAGACAGACCAGAAGAAATGCTGATTAGAACATGCCAAGATTGCAACTTTCAGACACTGCTTATAGAAAACAGAGCAAACACTTTGGGTCAGAGTTTGGCAGCTCTACCCAAAGTAGAGATTCCACTTTTTCACATGTATTCAAGAATACTGAATACACATGTCCACAGGAAAACTTCACCATGAAAGTTCATAATGTCCCCATTTGGAATAGCCAAAAATAGGAGCACTCCAAACCCCTTTAGCTGACAAGTGAATAAGGAAATAGGGCATAGCCACATAAAGGATTCAGGTACAGTGTGATGGCTACTCTTGGTTGTCAACCTGACTATATTTGGAATTAACTAAATCTCAAGCACCTGGGTATATCTGTGAGGGATTTTCTTAATTAAATCACTGAAGTGGAAAGAGCCACCTTTAATCCATATTTTTGAGGTGCAAAGAGCCACCTTTAATCTGGGCCATACTAGGAGGCAGCCTATATAAAACACATGGATGAAGGAAGCACTTCCTCTTTGCCTGCTTGCCCTCACCCTCACTGGCAAGTTCACTTCTTCACTGGCATTACAGCCTGCATCTTCGGGATTCCAGCATATACTGATGATATTCCAGCATATACACACAGCCTCATGAACTAAAATCAACTGGATTCTTGGGCATTCTATTGGTAGACAGCCAGTGTTGAACTAGTTGGACTACAGCCTATAAGCCACTCTATACACATATATTTGTATATATATTCATTCTATCAGTTATGTTCCTCTAAAGAATGATAATACAGAATGAGTCAAGTGCTATGATGTATATATTCAACAAAAGAAATCAGACATAGAAGGCCACATAACATGGTTCCATCTGTATGGAAGGTCCAGAACAGGTAGAGAGAAGAAATAGACTAGTAGTTGCCCAGAACATGGTGAGGGTAATGGAAACACTGTTAGTAGGGACTTGATATCTTTTGGGATGACAGTGGTGATGGCCCTACCTTGATAATATACTAAAAAAATGCTAAATCAAACATATTAAAGGAAGAATTCTGTTGTGTAAAAACACTCTTAATCCACTGCATAACAATGAACATGAACTTGTGCTTCAGGTGTGTCTCAGAAGAACACTCCATTCCTGTGGCAATTTTACTTCCCAGTGACGCAAGACTACCTTTTGCCTCTGATAATTTCATGTCCTATTAATGGAAGATGGTCAGTCATACTTGCAAATGTCAGCCATGGGTTGTCAGAGGTAAAACTGGACTATTCTGAGTTTTCAAACCATTTATTTACTTTAAATTTTCAATTATGTGTCAGCATGTAGGTGTGCACATGAATGCAGATGCTGAATGGGGCTTGAGGAGCCCTGGACTGGGAGTTAAACTAAATGTGGGTCTTTAACAATAGTATGAGTTTCCAATGGCAGAGCCATCTCTCTAGACCATAGTCTGAGCTTTGACTCTGAGGCCACACTTCTTTGCATGAAGGGAAAGCCACATCTTTGCGCCTTTATTCCTCCCCAAAGACAAAGTTCCTCCCTCCCATGCCCATTTCTTTGGAGGTTTTGTTAAGTCCGGCCTCTCAGCTGGAAAGTGGAATAGTGACTTAAAAGCTCACTTCAGAGCAGAAATGTCACACTTGGGCTTTGAACCCGGGAATCTATGAAAAAAAAATTTCCTGAAATAATCCAAATGGTTTCTGGAAGGTGTTTTCACTCAAGTGCCTCTTAAGTAAGGAGACTGTATAGGGCATGTCACTAGCTCTCTCTACAAACTTTGGTCCCTTTGCTCTTCTTGTCACTCCCTGGTATGATGCAGAACCCTGATCAGTGGGGTTGAACTTCAAGTCCATGTGTGGCTCTGCAGGCTTACCTTTGTGTTCTGGTTTTAGTTCTTTAAAAGAAAAAAAAATACCAGATAGGAAGAAAGCAACATTTTGGAAATGTAGACTAACAGACATTGCTTAACTGTGATAGCAAAGGGGCCAGGGGGAATGTTTCCTAAAGACTTGCTGAGGCGCGGCTTTGCCTTGGTCAAGGGAAGCAGCATTGCAGAAAGACCTACAAGGCCAGCTTATTATAATTTTAATTCATTAGTAGAGCCAAATAAATAAAATTTACAACAAGGTTTCAACGCTTAATGGATTTTTGGTTGTTTTTAACAGTATTTTATAAATTAAAAACATGAAAAAAGCTACAGACACCTTTTACCCTAACTTGTCACAAGACAAGAGATTTGCTATTTCTGGATGAACACAGATTTCAGTTTTCTGTTTGGGTTAAGGAGAGGTTACCAGCATTAGAAGAAGCAGCAGCACACAGCTGCCCTCATGGCAGGATGCACGTGGATAGTGATTCTGGAGTCAAATCCATGCTCAAGTTCCAAGTGCAATAGCTCCTGTCCCTGACTATGTGACCTTTTACAGCTGAGTGTCCATCTGAGCAGTGGGCACGATGACAGCCCCTGTCTCTTGGGGGCCTTGTGAAAATCAAAGGAAAAGCTTAGTGCAAGCAAAGGGGTGTGGTGCAGTGCTGGACATACGGAAGTGCTGCTCAGATATATTACCTACTTCCGTTTTTCGAATGGTAAAGAAGAGGCTGTCCAGGACTTTTACTAGGTAGCTACTTATTTCAAAATGCTTAGAGCACAAATGAGTGAAAGTTTGTCCTGCAACAAACAGATCTTTTTTTAGACATGATACATAACATTTTTCATGTTTGAACAAAGGGGAACATGTGTGGTTTGTTCTGCAGCATCTCACTCATTTTCCGGTTTCTGAGTGCAGGCTATGAGAAAGTGGAGAAAGAAAAGCATCAATGCAGGAAGGGAAAAACCAATCCATGGATGTGAATTGCCAGATAACTAGTTTTGGGATTTAGCTGAGGACATGGCTTTACTCTTAACCTTCACTCGTACCATTTATTATTTGTGAAACTACTGCAGAGAGACCAGAGAATGTGGAAAGTAATGATGCTTTCATGATTCCTAATGTAGATTGTTATTGAAAATCTGTCAATTTAACTGGCAAGCTTTTGAGTCAAAAAATAAGGTCCTCATTTATAATTTGCAGGCAGCGATCATTCAAATTTAGGAAGTAACTGGGAAATAAAAAATAACTATTATGATGAAAACCACATAATTATCTTTCTCATTAAGAACAAGAGGCATTCTATTATCCCTGGGATGTGCAGTGCACTCTTTGAACAGCTGTTGCAAATGAACTAAAACATCTGAAGGGGAAAGAAAATACATTACTGATCACCCACATGATGAAGAATAAATACTGTTGCAACTGGGCAAGTGCACCAAAGCATAACCTAGCAGAGAGTCCTGCCACACGGAAACCACAGCCAACACACACAGACCCTTCTGGAATCCATTTCAGCTTTCCCCAGACTTTTGTTAGGAAAGTTTTGATTCCTGAAGCCAGCATGTGATGGGATGGTGGCCTCCTCTGCTTTGATCATGGGATCTGGGATTTTCTAAGAACACATTGTTTCCCATAAGGCTAGAAAGGTATGAGAAGCAATAGATCCATCCGTCTGTGATGTTAGTCTTGCCTGTCAACTTGACCAGACTGAAAGATGCCCAGAAATTTGTTAAAGCACACTTTCTAGGTATATCTGTAAAGGTGTTTCCAGAAATGTTTTTTATATGCGGATCAGGGACTGAGGGGAAAAGCCACACTAAATGTGAGTGACATCATCCAACACTGTTGAGTATGAACACAACAAGATGTGTTCCTACATACAACAGAGAGGAAGACTCGCACTTTTTGCTGTTGCTATGACCCAGAGTTACCAGACAACAGATTCTTAAGTCTCTCAGTGCAGGCTTGCCCCAGTGATTCTGCTAGGCCTTCAGTCTTAGCCCAGGACTGCATCATTGTTCCCTCTTGTTCTGAGGCTTCCCAGCTGGAGGAGCTACTGTTTTCTCAAGCTATCGAAGCAGCAGATGGCCATGATGGGACTTTGACACCTCTGATTCTGTAAGCTATCTAATAAATTAATTTTTATATATACATTAGATGATTTGTTTTTCTCTCCAGAGCCTTGAGCAACATGCTATTTTAAAGTTATTTCTGTGTATGTGCCTCACTGAAGAATTTTGGCTTTCTGATGCTCCTCCTTCCATGGAGGCCCTTTCCAGGTATCTTCCACATGTCTGTCCTGCTCTCTAAGTGGGCTAGCACACATGTACTTGGGACTGGAGAGTGCTGGACACTGTGGTTACCCCACATTGAGGAATAAAGTGAAAATCATTTTGGGCAGAAATTTATGAATAAGACATCAAGTATAAGTTTTTTAAAAGTTAATACAATCAACAAATAAGGTGCTATGTATTTTACTTTAATATGAAAAGAAAAACACGCACAAATTGCAAATAGGTACTAATCACTTGCTAAAACACCTTTCTATATGGTAAGTAGTCTGGTGAAAACATATTTTTCTACCCCTATAAGTAATCAGAGAACATTTAAAAAGTACCCATATATTCACTTCAAACAATATCTAAAGCAGGATCCACAAATTACCTAAAGAATCTAAGAATGGTGTACTTTGTCTACATGCTAAGCTAACTGTGGGAAGAAAGAGAACTAAAGCTGAGGAAATTTGGCTTATTTAAAATAGGAAATGGCATTCTAAGAAAATGTGGTTTTAGCAAGGCATTTCTGACTGCTGCCAGGCAATTTTATTGTTTAAGAGAAGTAGATAATAAAATGTGTTTTATAAAGTGTTTTTCTTACATGAACATTTCAATGGAGGGTGTATTTTTTTCCAGGAAATATCAACATCATTTTCAATATAACTGCTTGGAAAGTTGGAAGTAAAATGTTAAAATAATTTTACACATACATACGTTGTTCTGTGATTTATCCATAGGAAGGCAAAGCTAAAAACTTTTAAGATCTGAAAGAAGAGAAATTCTATACATAAAAATAAATGGGGATGGAAATAATAAATATTAGAAAGGACAAATATAGTGCTATTTCCATGTTATGAAATACCACATACTACACCATAAAAAATTCAGGCTATATAGTATTATTTAAAGAAACACCTATATCATTATATATACTTATGGTAGATTTTTCTAATTTGATTCACTTATATTTACACACAGTAAGCAAATGAGGGTTAAATTAGCTTGTATCAGAGAAAAGACAAAATTATTGCACATTTAAAAGACATTAGGTAGTGTCTCATGATCTATATGCCCTTATACCAAATGCATACCAGCTTCAGCATGCAAGCTATTCCCTGACTTCCGTTCATAGCCACCCAAGTGCACAGTTATTACTAAAGTTTGGCATCTTAAAATATTTGGTGACAAAGTTGGACTGTTTAGTTTCACATATGTTCAATAATAATGACCCCTTCGGGATGGTGAAATTTCCTCTGGAGAGTGAAGAACATGTGACGGGGAGGAAGCGAGCTCTAGGCTGACCATGGGACAAGGGGGATAGTTAGCAGAGCTCCTACCTGGAAGGCATCTGTTCCTTACTTCTTTTCTTTGTCACCATGCACACAGTCTTTGCTAGGCAATGTGAGTGGCAGGAACATAATAGTAGACCAAGTCCCTGGACCTGGAGACTTTATTTAGGAGGCAACAAGGAATTATGTGATTTGTAGCAGACTATCACAGTGGCACAGAAGGGAAGGCACTGTTTGTGGACTTCTGAGACCTTGTAACTGTCCTGGCAGGGAAGATATCCAAAGGAGAGACACATGTACTCTCCTATTGGCTGTTAGACTATTGAAACAGTGGCTCCCTAAGATATCAGATTTCTCTAGGGATCCCATGCTGGGAATAAGAAAAGACTGGATGCCAGTCACAGAAGAGCTTGTCTCCCAGGAGAGGCTTCACACAATCCTGACACCTTGTCAGACCACCTTTAGAGACTGGATCTGAGACATCCATGGTGGGCAGGTCATACCTCAACCAGGACAGAGTAAAAGGAGGCCAATAAGTACAGTGTAAAGGGAGGTCAATCAGCACAGTGTAAAGGGAGGCCAATCAGTACAGTGTAAAGGGAGGCCAATCAGGACAGTGTAAAGGGAGGCCAATCAGTACAGTGTAAAGGGAGGCCAATCAGCACAGTGTAAAGGGAGGCCAATC
>CAJQZJ010033256.1:348069-383453 GCA_907164525.1 Lophiomys imhausi | reverse complement strand
ACACACACACACACACACACACACACACACACACACACACACACACAAAACACAAACCCTCCAAATTCACTTCACATAAAGTTATAGTATTTAGTTTTCAAAGAAATATTTCTAAGCCAAACTCAGTTTGAATTTCAACAAATTTATAAGAAAACTTTTTATCAGTTCACTAATTTACAACATATTTATATTCTAAATAATTCCAGACAAACACCTCCTGTAAGGAGAGTCCCAGTTCTAATTCATGATTCATTATCTAAACTTTAATTGGCACGACTCTTGAAATTCTGGGACCATATGGAAAATAATGAGTCCTAATAGGTCTAAGGTGAAAAGATGGCAGGGGGAGGAAGGAGCCAGAAAAGTGACAATTCCAAATGCTTAGCAACCGCAGTACAGCCTCCCCAGAGACCCTGACACCCGGTTATCAGCTTTGCAGTGATCTTGGTATCATGTACTCAACTATAAATTATTTCTAATTCTCTGAGGCAAAGATTAAAATGAAAAAATATAAACAACTGAAAAACTGGCTTCCGTAATTAAACATGAAATTGACTGTTAATAATAAAAAAATCTGGAACTTTTGAGTTACCATAACAACCGGATGCAACTGTTGACTGACACAGCAATCTGCTGCACTTTTATAAATAGCAATTGGTCCCCCTCTTTCGTTCCAACACTTTTCAATGCTTACTGGCACGAATAGGACACTGTGCTGTAAGCCCATCTTATTCACTAAGTCGTGTACCTCTTCGCTGCTGTCACTGACATAAGAATCGTCTTCCAACTCGGTGTCTCTCCTTGTCACTCTGTTGTCTTCTTTCGGGTTCAGAATAAATGGGCACCTTTTGGGGGACATGTCACCACTCTTCCCACGAGGCGCTGATCTTGGTCTAGAAGAAAAGGTGAAAATGTCCTTGGGAGCCATCTGGGTTTCCTCTGCTTGGTCAGGTTCACTGTCCTTACTGGTTTCTAGCCACAGGTGCGAAGTCATGCATGAGTCCCCATCTAGGAGCAAAGACGGACTGCCACAAGCTGGGTCAGAGGTCAGGCCCGCAGTTTCAGGAAATATCCACTCATCTGACGTTGGGGAAACATGGTAACAATAAAGGTGTTCCATTAAGTGTTCTTTTAGCAGATGGCTAGGTAACATTTCTTTTTGAAACAGAGGTTTATCAAATATGGCAGAAGCCAGGGGAGGTAATTTCTCCACCATCTTGTGTCTTGCTAAACAGTTACCCACAGAACAGTGCCCATGACCACAGGCAACTCATTTACACTTCCTCTCCATTTGAGTTGAAACCCTGGCCAGGAAATTTGTAAGTCTGAAATAATTATCACCTGTCTTGCAGCAAGTTCTTTATAGAACAGCCTCATTAATTTGACATCCAGTGAGGGAAGTTGTCCAAATTTAAAAGGGTTTGAATTACTAATACCTCCCTTTTTACCACAGGAAGACAGAGTACAGCACGTAACATGCTTTTTTAAACAGACCATCTGGTCATTGTGTGGGTTACAAATCAAGGAAACCATAGAAGGATGACTGACAGTCTGTTTCTCTGCCTCTTGTCGATTGAAATAATCCACAGACTAAACTGAGCAGATATTGCAAGCTAAATCCATGGAAATACTGTTAATCTCAGTGGTTGTTTCTGAAGTTTGAAATACAAGTTTATATTTAATTTTAAAAGATATTTTGATATATTTTTTGGTATTTATTTTCTTTAAAATTTTGCATATGACTGCTAGAAAATTTTCTTTATCAATTGTTTAAAAACACTTTCATGTTTTTTACCACACTGAAGCAGGTTTTATAACTATGATCTAGGCAATGTGAGAGGACAATGTTTATAGGAAATGCAATTAAAGGCAATGCTTGCTTCCTTCCTTCAGAAAGACTGCAGGAGAGAGTTGCGTATTTCCCCAACTTAGCCCTTTTCCTTGAGCACTTTTTCTTCCTGCATTGTTTCAGAGGCAGGTTTTAGCCTGTTCTGCACAGCCATGAAGTGGATGGAGTGACTTATGCTGGACCCTTTAATCTATTACAGTTATGACCACAATGAAAGTAATTATGAGATATGTTAAGATTTGCCAACTACAAAGCCTACACACTAAAAACAAGACCCAGAAACCTATTACAAAAACGACACTGATGGCACAAATGGAAAATAGTTCAAAACTCCATTCATTAGTTACTTACCATGGAGTACTGTGAACACAATGACCGGGTGGTAAGGGGCTGATAAAAAATGTTAACGACTTGTAGTTACAGGTTCATGGCTAGAGCAGGCTGAACCTCCTTTATCTTACCACCTGCCCAGAGGTACAGGTAGTCTGAGTCAGTGTGGGCAGGTGAAATGAACAAGTTGACTGGACATTCCTATTTAGGACAGGAAACCCTTCTGCATGGGGCTAGGCACATATTGGGCCCTACTTGTAAACCTAGTGAGTACTCTGAAACTTTGTCTTCAACACTGGATTGTACAAACTTGTTTTGGGGTTGCAAGATTTCTGGTAATAACAAAGAGATTCTGAATATGTGTCACAAACTAATTCAAAATGCAATGCCCAGTGAATCCCAGGTGTTTCTCGGGGCACAACTTTACTGCAGCCCCAATGCTGAACCCACCACGTGGGCTGCACACACCATCACATTACATCACAATTCAAACAAATGCCATCCAAAGCACCCCAGCTTGGATCTAAGACTGCTATGAATTGCAGTATTTTTGCTGGACATATGAAGTTTTCTGTTCTTTTTAAAAGAACTGCCACTCACAGAGATCCAACTACTTCTGTCTCTGGAGGGCTAGAATTAGGAGGGGGGTGTGCACCACCATGTCTGGCCTCAGAATGTTTAATCTAAAAAAATTACTGTTTGAGTTGCTGGCCTCAGTTTAACAAGAACAAGAACAAGAACAACAATCACCGAATGAAATGTGACTCAGGATTGAGACAGTGTTTCCAGTAATTTACACAATTGCCCTTTCTTGCTGCTTGCAGTGACCGTGCCATTTGTAAAGTGCCTCGATTTTGGTTAAACAACCCCAATTCCCAGAACTAAAATAACTCGGTACCAAGTTGTTTTTTTTTTTAATTTATTTTTATTTTTAGATTCTTGTTTCCCTGACCAATTGATCCCAGAAACAACTGACTATCAGTGATGTCTGTTAGTGGCCTGGCATTCTTCATCCCACCGACACCCTACCTCCCTAGCTACCTGCAGCAGTGACTAACTGCAGGCTGAGAAAGGGAACATTTCAGTCCTCTTCCCCTTTCCTTTTTCTATCTTGTCTTTGTATGTTCTCCTTATAAATACTATATATTTATGTAAAGTAGCATTTTCAATATTGACAATTATAAATACAAAAATATCAAACTGCCCAGAAAAACGCTGACGACATTCTGTCTTAAAATATGTATTTGGTCACCATCCATCTCATTAGTATTTGAATTTGCTTTCCACTTGAATAAAAGGTAAAATTATATATATATATATATATATATATATAAAGTAATTATTTGAAAATAATTTTCTTTAGAAATGTTATTATCACAGATGTTTGATTTGTATCCTGTTTTATATACATACACACCTGGTGTTTATAAAAATTTCATGGGCAAAGCCTAAGGCTGAAAGTGGTTATAAAAGCCAATATACTATGTACCTGGTTGTGTAAAGCAAAGGAACAGAAAGGATTCTGGAATCTTCATTATTCAATTAGATAATTTTTCATGACCTACTTGCCAAACATTATTCTTAACTGTCAAAAAGTCAAAGTAAGAGGGGTGTTTTACACCAAAGTAATACTAATTATCTCACTACCACAAGCTTTCTGGAATCTGTACTTTTACCTCAAGTATTTCCATATCAATTGTAATGAATAATTTGGTGTGTTTTCTTAGAGAAATATGTAAATTACTGTGTAATCACAATATTGCAGCAAACAAGATAAATGCAAGAATGATCACCTAAACATCTAATTAGTTTTTCTACAGTCAGATTTATGCTAGAGACACTAATTGCACCTAACATTTTAATGAAGGTTTCAACGCTGCATAAATAAGACTGACAAACTACAAACAATTTTCATTTATTTTCCTTTTCCCTTTGCTCAAAAACAATTTGCCTTTGTAAAAGTAGCAAACACCTGCTAGGCAAGATATGTTGATGGGCTCAGTGCTCTCCAGTTCAACAGAGGATGGGCTTGGGGAGGGCTCAGTATGAGGGCAAGGTTTCAAAGTTTTATTTTTGAATGGAACAACTCAGGTATTAAAATACTCTTTCATCCATTAAAGTTTGACATAAAATTGAGGGTAAAAGGGAAATTTACAAAATATGATACATTTCAGCAAATTATTTTATCATCATTTTTTGAAATGACTGAGTTTGAGATATTTGGGTTACAGTAGCCTAAATCAAGGGCTCTGATTTAGACAGAGACATTAGGGAAAGCTATTTCTCTGGCCGGGGTGGAGGCTTGGCATTCGAAGCTACCCATAATACAAGAGTTAAGTCACATGGACAAATCACTTGTCTGGCTAAGGAATCAACTCTCAGGAAGACAGGACCATCTATTCCTTGAGAGATGAGCCCACCTTAAACCATGATAAACACAGAGGTGGAATAGGTAACCACTTAATGAGATAATGTAATTTTCCTTCCCAGAATGCCCACTCCCTAACACTATGAGGCTGCTTGTCCCCAGCTTGGCGGACCTCTGTGGTGGCTTAACTCAAACATCAAGGCCTTTTTCCTTATCTTTTTTATTTTACCCCACAGAGAAGGTGCTGAGATTTACAGATTGTCTGCCTTGGGGATGTTTCTTTCAAACTCTAACAAACTGTTTCCAAGTTTTCATTTCAGCCCTTTCTTAAATTCTTTCACCAACGAAACTATGAACCTCAAGAAGGGACTCCATTTCCCTGGTAACAGGTGACAATGGTGGTAGGACTCCCCAAAATTTCTAGTAATGTTTGGCACAGTTATATTTGGTGAATACTAAGGATGCCAACCTGGTTGCTCAGGAGCCTGGGGTTCTGGAGTGCTGGAGCTCAGAGGCTCTGTCCTCAGCTGTGTGACACTGTTGAGGGCGGTGGCTACTTCTTCATTCTTGTTATTCCCCGAGGAGCTACCTTTATTGGAAGAGATATTTCCACTCCATTATTCTATTGATACTTATAAAAAGTTGGTTTTGAAGGGTGGTATTAAATTTCTATATTTTTTCATTTAGTTATTTAAAAGCAAATGAGAGGCATCATTATAGTTTGTGTGCATTTTTTAAAAATAGTTGAATGTTTTGTGATAAACTCTGTTGCACTTTTGTAGAGCTTTACTTTCAAATACTTTGATATTTGCACAGGGACATTTAGATTTAAGTTTTACAGTATGTAATAAAAAGAATTCCAAAACTCATATAATTTTAAAGGGCTCTTATATTTTTTTTGGATTCCATACAATTAAATTATAATCCTTTTAAAACAAGTTCTTTCTTTCATCGCCCTAAGAAGATGGATACAGGCATTATTGAATAATTCGTTTTTCTACCTGCCCTTAATAAAAATAACATAAAACCTGGCAGATTGGATCTTAAAATTTTGGAAAATAGTGCTAATGGATCTATTCATGACATCCTTGGGCTGTATTCAAGATAGACCAATATATACGTCTGCAAATCTACATAAACATGCCTCAAATCGTATCTTTGAAGGGATAACTTTAGCAGCCACTTTATATTTATCTAATGCTTAAGTGTGGAAGTGTTTATGTTTGAAACTGCATAGTATCATATACAAAGAATCCAAAGGGAGACACAGCAGTATAATGAGTTCTGAAAGAGCCTGGTTTAAAAGAGAAGACATACACTAAATCTGAAAAATTATAATAAAGCTCAATTTGGATAGACTTCAGGCAGGAATTTCCAGTGTCACACCGGGTCATTTTTAAGAACAGAAGCAGCAGCAGCAGCAGCAGCAGCAGCAGCAGCAGCAATTTAAGCTTTCTTCAGCCCTGAGAGCGAAGGGAGGGGTCCTGCAACTCTGTGTTCCTGTCTGTTGAACCCAGCTCATCTCTGTTAGGGTAGACTCTGGAGCAATACTTTTGCAGAAAATTTGATTTCCATAATCCCCACAGAACAGACATTTATATTTTAAATGAATTGGCTCATAATCCTTTGAAATTTACAACCTGCAGAGGGATCCCACTGCCCTGAATAATACACAGATCTGAGATAGTATTGAAATAGTGCCATACCACAGTGTGTCTCTGTCCTTTCTCTGCTGGTGCTTTTCAACCAAAATCTTCTTCTGTTGTTACTCTTATCTGCTGATGGTTCTTGAGGGGGATGTGGATACATAATAGGTAGACTGGCTGGTAAATTTCCATATCAAAGAACAAAAGCCAGAACAAAAAGTACTATTATATTGATTGAAATAATACAGTAAATATATTTATCACTATAATATTCATGTATCATTTTGACATAAATTGAGGCTATATAAAAGACACAATTTAGTTCTTTACAGAAAATAGGTGTTCATTCCTATTTCAGCAGTAGAGTTTCTACATGAGTGATAAATTTCATCCAAAGAATAAGATTTATAACATTTATAGAGGGCTACAAGAAGTGTGATTGATGTTACTCATACAACATGCTATATTAAAAAGTATAAAAAGTGAAATCGACAGAAAAATTCCTTTTTTTTCTGTAAAGAGAAAGTATAGCAGAGTAAGGAGTTTTCCATAGAAGTCTGATGAGCTAAGATCAAGCCTGGAGAGGAACTCTGAAGTATAATTTGGTATTTAAATAATAATCATAGCAGCGCTAAAGTTTACTAAATCTTTCTTTCTTGGAGCAGTATCTTAAATGGAACTGGTTTGTTATTGGCTCTTACAATGACCCTTTGAGGCTCCTACCAGCATGGCCAGGACCTGGTGTAGATAAGGGGATTTGAACCATTACATACAAAATAATCATGCTACAATCCATAGACCCAAAGAAACTAAGTAACAAGGAGGGCTCCAGGGAGGATGCTTGAATCCCTCTAAGTAGGGGAAATACAGGAGTCTTGAGGAAGAGTCAGGGGAAGGTTTGAGGGAGGTGGAGGGGTCAAGGACACCACAAGAAGACCTCCATAGCCAACTAACCTGGGGCCATGGGGGCTCATAGAGTCTGAACCACCAACCAAAGAACATGCATGGCTGGACCTAGGCCCCCTACACATATGAAGCTGATGAGCTGCTTGGTCCTCAAGTGGATCCCTAATAATTGGAGTGGGGACTCTGTCTGACTTGGACTCTGATGCCTCCCTCTGGATCCCATTTTCCTAGCAGAGCTGCTATGTCTTGCCTCAGTGGGAGAGGAGGCAGTTAGTCCTGATGTGATTTGATGTGCCACAGTGGGTTGGTACAGGGTTGGGTTGTACGAGGGAATTGGGTGGGAGGGTGGGACTGGAAGGAGAGAGTGAGGTGGCAATTGGGATGTAAAATAAACAAATACATTAATTTATAAAAAAAAGAATCCGGAAAAAAAAAAGAGGGGGAAAATGAAGTTCTAGGGGTGGAAGAACTTTGAACCAGGCTTCATAGACAATCACTTGGTAGAACAGAGGCTGTATGTCTATGTTATTCATTTCTCATGCCATTTGTTGCCCCCCCATGGGCTAAACAATCTGTAATGGCCATCATTAATTTCTAACTCAAGTAAAACTAATTTAAATGTCTCCCTTTCCTCATTCACTGAAGTCAGAACAGGAAGGGCAGAAAATTATAAAACAATTCCAAGTCTTGTGTTCTGGTCTCAATTTTTCTAATAGATACAATCTACAAATCCCTTTACTTCCCTGTTAGATTTGAGCTCTCAATCTGAAATGAGACAATCTTCCTACAGAGCTGTTTTTTTATTTGTTTACATCAATGAGAGAAAATAAAGAGTACCTTGCAAAGAGAAAGTGAAATCACAGTAAAAAAGCTTAAACATGGAGTTTCCAAAATATAATGACAATGAGATGCCATTTTACTTTGGCATCATTATGAGAACATTATCAGGTCATTATAGCTACTTAAAATAACAGAATAAACAAAGGACAGAGAAGAAAAAATAATGCATGTATAAGCCTTCCAAATGTATTTTAGTACCCACTACCCTTTTCATTATTAAATGGCCATTTTCTGTACTTAGGCCAGTCTTGAATACTGCTTGATTCATCTCAGTAAGAAAGAACATCTGCTGGTAGGAGTGCAGGCTTGCGCAGCCACTATGGAAATCAGTCTGGCAATATCTTAGAAATCTTGGAATAGCTCTACCTCAAGACCCAGCCATACCACTTCTGGGTATACATCCAAATGACTCCTCACTGAATCACAAGGAAGTTTCCTCATCTATGTTCATAGCAGCCTTATTTGTAATAGCTAGAAACTGGAAACAACCCAGATGTCCCTCAACCGAGGAATGGATAAAAAAACAAAACAAAACTGTGGTACATCTACCCAATGGAGTACTACTCAGCCATCAGAAACAAGGAAATCATGCAATTTGCAGCCAAATAAATGGAACTAGAGAAGCTCATCCTTAGTGAGCTAACCCAGACTCAGAAGGATGTACATGGCATCTATTCACTTATAATCGGATTTTAGCTATATAGTACAGGATAACTATATTACAACCAATGCACCAAAGGGAACATGAACATAGACTTTTTTTCCTGTTAAGGAGACACATGCCCTAGTGGTGCTGCCTTGTAGGCCCCCAGTGTATGAGGAGGCTCTTGGTCCTCATATGACTGCTGAACTGGGGCAGGGGACTGTTATGTAGGGACACTCCACTCCAGAAGAGTGGGATGGATGGGATAGGGGACAGAGGGTGGGAGGGCAGGACTGGGAGGGGTGGAAAGAGGACACTGTGATGGAGATGTAACCTGAAGTAATAAATAAACATTAAAAGAAAGAAAGAAAGAAAGAAAGAAAGAAAGAAAGAAAGAAAGAAAGAAAGAAAGAAAGAAAGAAAGAAGGAAAGAACATCTCTCACTATTTCCCACTGGGTCTTAAGTTCTACACAACTCTTTCTTACCCGGACTAGGTGTGGTCTGCTTCATTTGGGGAGTATTTCCTTTCTCGCCTTGCTGCTTGGACTCAGGTATCAGCAAGGCTGTCATGTCTGCACTGCTAACACGCTTCTCTACTGTAGGCTGCTGGCACAATTGACTATTTTTGCACCCAATGGACCTTACTGTCTGTAAGGAAAAGGAATTAATATGTACGTTTAAAGATACAGGAATTACATTTATTTTCTATAAAATCTATATAGGCAAAACTTGAATAAGTGAGAAAAAAAACCCAGAGGAACTACAGCTAAAAGGTGATGGGAAGGAAACTTAGAGAAAACTAGAAATGGAAGGAGACAAATAACATGAGGTGGAATAACAGGCAGGCAGGGTTTCTAGGCACACAGCTTAAAATATAATGTGAGCTATGCCACTTGTAATAGGTAGAGCTCAGCGAGAATCTTCCTTTGTGTCAAAGATTCAAAGGAAGTTAAAAATAAAAGGCAGACTGTTTGAGAATCTGTGCATTGTATAGTTACTGCTCTATATCCAACATTTCTTTTGACAGAGATAGTAAAATATGTTCATATATATTTGCCTGTAAGCAACATGTTTAATAAAAATACTACTTAAAAATTTAATTATGTTGACATGACAAGAAAAAAAAAACCAATTTTGAAGTCTTTTAAAATCCAAAACTCCTGTTGAAATTTATAAGTCTACTGGGCACACAGTCAGCTTTTGTTTCCTTTCATCCCACAGCCCACATGTCTGTTAGCACCCCTTGTCCTTGCTTGGGTAAGCTCTTCAAACCTTCTGCCCACCTCACTGGAGAGCCTTAAGTTATTCCGTCTGCCAGAGAGTGGAGGAGGTCCAAGAACCCTGGACCCAAAGGCGATGTGGCAAACATCTTGACTTTTACCGTTCCGGCTGCTGCCTGCACTTCTGTTGATGAACTGGTCTGTTTGTGAAAGAAAGGCAGACTATTAACGGATGAAGTAACAAATACCACGTTCCAGCACTTCCTGAAGTTCAGTTCAGATGTCATAGGATTTGAGTCAATACCTATTCAAATCCAAAATAGTGTGTCAGATGTATAGAATCTACAGGATGTTTCTGATAAGGCAAGAGAGCAAAGGAATATGAGGTGGGTGTAGCAGCTGGGAAGTAACTGGCACTCCTTACATCCTATTTCCAAACCTGAGTCCGAGGCACCCATACCTGCAGAGAAGGCTCAAAGAGGTAATTTAGCTGTGTGCCAAGAAGGAAAGGTGACAGGAAACATCTGCCAAACTTCCTTGAAGTAAAACCTGGTTTGTTTAATTTCTGCCTAAAACCTTCAGGTGCCCAGCACATTTAGAATATGCTTTTAGCATTTTAAGGCTTTCCATAAGACTCCAGCTTCCCATTCCAGAGGGTCTAGTCCCTAATGTCTTCCTGATCTTGCCTGCCCTTCCTCAGGCTCTCACTTCCTTCTGCTAAGAACATTTTACACTTGGTATTCTTGGATCATGCAAGTTACTTTAAGGCCATCCACTTCATTCCCACTGTTCTCTGCACTGTTTGTGTTGAATCTCATTGTTTTAGACTTCCCAAGAGCAAGCACTGTGTTTGCCATTTGTATGCCTGATAATCTCTAGGAAAATGCCCAAGAAAATACACAATTCAATGTTTATTTAGTTATAGTGAATAATTTTATTTAAACTGCTTACCTAAAAAGAAAATAATACATATTTTGGTCTTCCTTTAAAATAATTTTATTTAAACTATTTCTCTAGAAAGAAAAAATATTTTTAGTATCTTTTAAAGAATGTACATAGTAACTCTTAAATAATGGTGAGTATACAAATTACCCAAGGTTCTCTTGTGCCTCTGCCATTGTTCTGTACATCCTTTCTCTAGAAGGCAGCCAGGGGTCTTATAGACAGGGAAGTGTATTTCCACCTTCACTCTCCTTCACTTCAGTCCCTCAATGGCTTCCCATTTGTGTCCAGAAAGCCCTTATTATGTGTAAACACCTGCTTTGATATTTCATTCCGTCTTACACCCTTGTTTCCTGCTCTCTCCCACACTTGGGCTTTTTCAGTTTGCCCTTCACTGCTGCATGTCATCCCTAGGGTGAGGAGGCGCTTCCTTTTTCTTTGTCTTTAAGCCTTAGTTATCAATTCTTCAGACATGTCTCTTGGTCTTTCCCGTGAGGATAATTTCCCTCATCAGAGAACTTGCTGGAAAATCACCCTTACATATCTCTACAGTACTCCTTATAGTGTGTGCTCCAGGAGATGGAAAGTCAGTGTATGTCAATACAGTGGGTATCTAATACAATCTTGATAAGGAAACACATTTTATTAGTATGAAAGAAAGCTGGATTTTAAAATTCAGATATTTCTAATTATGATTAGAAAAAAAAAAAAGACCCACATGGCGCTTTGTGTGTGGAGAATCAATGAGGACAATGTGAAGGTTAAGAGTTTGAGTGTTGAGGCTCTGAATGTCATCAGGGCTGTCACAACAATCTTATGCCTATTGTGTTTCATGCAAAACTTCCTACTATCAAATAGACCTATGTATGTGTGCATCTGTATTTTCCATTTACTTATAAATGTTCATTGAATCAACAGAACATAGTCAGTTTCTCAGGTGGAAAAGAGAAAAAAACTACATTCAAATTCCAAGCTATTTGGTTTTTTAAAAAATTATTTATTGCTTCAGGTTACATCTCCATCATAGTGTCCTCTTTCCATCCTTCCCAGTCCCACCCTCCCACCTTCTACCCCTTAACCCTTCCATCCCACTCCTCTGGAGTGGGGTGTCCCTACATATCAGTCCCCCACCCCAGTTCAGCAGTCATATGAGGGCCAAGAGCCTCCTCATACACTGGGGCCTACAAGGCAGCACCTCTAGGGCAAAATGTCTCACTGACAGGGAGAGAAAACAAAACAAAAAAAGTCTATGTCCATGTTCTGTTTAGTGCATCCTTCTGAGTCTGGGTTAGCTCACTCAGGGTGAGCTTCTCTAGTTCCATCCATTTGGCTGCAAATTGCATGATTTCATTGTTCCTGATAGCGCAATAATATTACATTATGTAGATGTACCATAGTTTTTTAATCCATTCTTCGGTTGAGGGGCATCTGGGTTGTTTCCAGTTTCGATCTATTACAAATAAGGCTGCTATGAACATAGATGAGGAAACTTCCTTGTGATTTGGTGAGGAGTCATTTGGATGTGTAACCAGAAGTGGTATAGCTGGGTCTTGAGGTAGAGCTATTCCAAGTTTTGTAAGATATCACCAGACTGATTTCCATAGTGGTTGTACAAGCTTGCACTCCCACCAGCAATGGAGGAGTGTTCCCCTTTCTCCACACCCTTGCCAGCATGTGCTGTCATTTGAGTTTTTGATCTTAGCCATTCTGACAGTTGTGAGATGGAATCTTAGAGTCGTCTTGAGTTGCATTTCTCTGATGATTAAGGATGCTGAGCATTTCTTCAAGTGTCTCTCAGCCATTAGGGATTCCTCCTTTGTGAATTCTCTGTTTAGCTCTGTTCCCCATTTTTTGACTGGATTATTTGGTTTCTTGGCATTTAATTTCTTGAGTTCTTTGTAGATTTTGGATATAAGCCCTCTGTCAGATGTGGGGTTGGTGAAGATTTTCTCCCAGTCTGTAGGCTGCCGCTTTGTTCAAATGACAGTGTCTTTTGCCTTACAGAAGCTTTTCAGTTTCATGAGGTCCCATTTATTGATTGTTGGTCTTAGGTGCTGAGCTGTTGGTGTTCTGTTCAGGAACTTGTCATCTGTGCCAATAATTTTGAGGGTTTTTCCCACTTTCTCTTCTAGTAGATTTAGTGTGACTGGCCTTATCTTAAGGTCTGTGATCCACTTGGACTTAAGTTTTGTGGAAGGTGATAAGTATGGGTCTAATTTCATTCTTTTAAAAGTGGACATCTAGTTGGACCAGCACCATTTGTTGAAGCTACTGTCCTTTTTCCATTGTGTGGTTTTGGCTTCTTTGTCAAAGATTAGGTGACCATAGGTGTGTGGGTTCATTTCTGGGACTTCAATTCGATTCCAGTGATCCACTGGTCTGTTTCTATACCAGTACCATGCTATTTTTACTACTATTTCTCTATAGTACAGCTTGAAATCTGGGATGGTGATACCTCCTGATATTTTTTGATTATACAGGATTGATTTAGCTATTCTGGGTTTTTTGTTGTTCCATATGAAATTGAGAATAGCTTTGTCCAGGTCTATAATAGGAATTGCATTGAATCTTTATATTGCTTTTAGTAGGATGGCCATTTTTATTATGTTGATCCTACCTATCCATGAACATGGGAGATCTTTCCATTTTCTGATGGCCTCTTCAATTTTTTCTTCAAGGACTTGAAGTTCTTGTCATACAGGTCTTTCATTTGCTTGGCTAGAGTTACCCCCAGGTATTTTATATTGTTTGTGGTTATTGTGAAGGGAGTTGTTTCCCTGATTTCTTTCTCAGCCCATTTATTTGTTGTATAAAGAAGGGCTTCTGATTTTTTAAAATTAATTTTGTATCCAGCCACTTTGCTGAAGATGTTTATCAGCTGTAAGAGTTCTCTGGTGGAATTTTTGAGGTTGCTTATGTATACTATCATATCGTCTGCAAATAGGGATAATTTGACTTCTTCATTTCCACTTTGTATCCCCTTGATCTCTTTTAGTTGTCTTATTGCTCTAGCAAGAACTTCAAGTACTATATTGAAGAGATATGGCGAAAGTGGGCATCCTTGTCTTATCCCTGAGTTTAGAGGAAATGCTTCAAGTTTCTCTCCATTTAATTTGATGTTGGCTACTGGCCTGCTGTATATTGCCTTTATTATTTTTAGGTATGGTCCTTGTATGCCCATTCTCTCCAAAACTTTTAGCATGAAGGAGTGTTGAATTTTGTCAAATGCTTTTTCCACATCTAGCGAGATTATCATGTGTTTTTTTTCTTTCATCTTGTTTGTATAGTGAATTACGTTGATGGATTTTTGTATGTTGAACCATCCCTGCATTCCTGGGATGAAGCCTACTTAATCATGGGGTATGATACTTTTTATGTGTTCTTGGATTCAGTTTGCTAGTATTTTATTAAGTATTTTTGCATCTATGTTCATGAGGGAGATTGGTCTGAAGTTCTCTTTCTTTCTTAGGTCTTTGTATGGTTTAGGAATCAGGGTGACTGTGGCCTCATAGAATGAGTTTGGCAGTGTTCTTTCTGATTCTATTTTGTGAAAGAGTTTGAAGAGTATTGGTATTAGCTCTTCTTTGAAGGTCTGGTAGAATTCTGTGCTGAAACCATCTGGCCCTGGGCTTTTTTGGGTTGGGAGATTTTTAATGACTGTTTCTATTTCCTTAGGGGTTATAGGGCTGTTTAATCTGTTAAACTGATCTTGATTTAGCTTTGGTAGATGGAATCTATCAAGAAAATTGTCCATTTCGCTTAAGTTTTCAAATTTGGTGGAGTATAGATTTTTAAAGTAGGACCTAAAGATTCTCTGGATTTCCTCAATGTCTGTTGTTATTTCTCCCTTTTCATTTCTGATTTTGTTGATTTGTGTTTTTTTCCCCTTTGTCTTTTAGTTAATTTGGCTAAGGGTTTGTCTATTTTCTTGATTTTCTCAAAGAACCAACAGATACAAGAAAATTGAAATAACCCCTTATATCTTATCAGACCACCATGGAAAAAAGCTGGACTTCAACAGGAATAGAATCAACATAAAGCCTACACACACATGGAAATTGAACAACTCTTTACTGGATGACTACTGGGTCAGGGAAGAAATAAAGAAGGAAATCAAACACTTCTTAAAATCCAACAAAAATGAAGGCACAACATAAACAAGCCTATAGGACACAATGAAAACTGTGCTATGAGGAAAGTTCATAGCACTAAGTGCCTTCAAAAAGAAAATTGTGATGATTCATATTAGCGAATTAACAGCTAAACTGGATGAATTGGAAAAAAAAAAAAAAAAAAAAGAAGCAAACACTCCCAAAAGGAGCCGAAGGCAGGAAATCATCAAACTTAGGGCTGAAATCAACAACTTAGAAACAAAAAGAATAATACAAAGAATCAATGAAATTCATGCTATTTGTAAAATACATATCATTTGTGCTTTTGATGATCAAGTAGAACACATACTAGATGATTTATTATCTTCTAATGTTGATTTTCCTGAAGAAATGGCTATTGAAGAGTACTGTGCGGCTCTGTGGATTAAGCACAGGGCTATTGAGGAACAGCACTGCACGGGAAGGGTTTCCCTGCCCCAGAGCTGTCCAGTTACAAGTTCATTTCTCTCCAAATATTTCACAAGGGCAATCTCTTGTTTTGTTTTTTCCTCACACTCTTCATATAAATTCAGTTTCCTTCCAACCAGTTTAAGTTCTTTTGTGTAAAATACTATTTATTTTGTGTTGTATGTACCACCTGCCAAGCCCAGTTTGACAGATGGGAGACAATGATTGAATTTCACCAAAATTATGGATGTAATATTAGAGTAAAACAAGGATTGGGGGTGGAGATTTAGCAATCACATTGATGAAGTTCTGGCTACAATATCAAAAATGAACATATCAACTTCATACTTCTATTGTAAACTTTAAAAAAAGTTTATTTTTTGAGAATTTTATATGTGAATACTATATTTACAGCCTTTTCATGCCTCCTCCATCCTCCAACTCCTACCATGGCTCACACTCACTTCCATTCAAATTCATGATTTCTTCAGTTATTGATACATACATACACACACACACACACACACACACATAACATGTGCACATACATAGGTGCACATGCACACACATACAAAATCTACTGGGCTTATTCATGTATTTCATGTGTTAAGGGCTGATATTTGGGATTGGATAACTTCTCAGGGAGCTTGTCTTTGGAGAAAACCAATTCTCCCTCTCAGAAGTCCTGATTGCCTGTAGCTGTTTATCTGGGGACGAGGCCTGGTGAGATTTCCCCACCCACACTGGTATGTCACTTGTTGTTGGCATTATGCAGGTCTTTCTTAGGCAACCATATTGTTGAGAATTTATGGGTGTATCTTCCCCATCATGTCTAGAAGACATTTGTCTAATAGCAAGGCAACCTAGTTCTGTGGCTCTTGCAATGTCCTGTTCCCCGTCAATGTTTTCTGAATCTTATGGGATGTGTTGCAGACTCACCAGTTTGGGCTAGCACCTTATGGTCATTTATTCTCTGCATTTTCACTAGCTGTGCTCTCTACATGTTGCAGAATAAGCTTCTTTGATGAATAGGAGCTAAACTTATCTGCTTGTATAAGGATAAGTATTATTAGAATACAACTTGGATATTTTATTTTCAGGAAAACGGCAGTAGTGGTTCTCCTTTAGACACTTGGCTTGGTTTACACTATCTGGCACAAACTCACTCCTACTGAGTGAACCTTAAATCCAATTAGACAGCGGTTGGTTCCCCTAAGATATGTGCCACTATTTGACTATTGGAGATTTTTTCCAGGCTGGTTATTATGGTTCACAGGCTGTACAGTTAGGCATGACTACTGATTACTTTTCTCTCTTGGAAGCTTTCTTAGCACCTTCTGATACTGAAACCTAGTTATCAGGGAGGAAGTTTTCAAGTGAGTTCTAACTTGAACTCTCCAAGCTCAGTATCTGAAGAGTGTGGTGTCTTCACTTTCTGGGAGGCACTCAAGGACAATGGAAATATACTATCTTGTTCTGGAAGTCTCTTGGACTCTCCCGTAACTAATGATCAGAAGAAGGTTTCTTATGTCTGGTACTGGGTGTTTTGTTAGATAGTCTATGGCTCATGTTAGGAGCATTATCACCTCAAATGGTGCAGCTTCACTTAGTCTCTGTGTATACACACACACAAAGACATGTATTGTGTTTTATAGTATGCTTATAAAATAATATTCCTCGATGATTTTTTCAAATATCCTTAGTGTTATTTATCTCTCCTCCTTCCCTCTCCCTCCCTACTCCCCAGCTGAAGCAACCTCCTTTCCCATTTACCTCTTCGTAGCACCTGTGTTCTTTTATTCAGTGACAAAGGTGCAGTGATTGGTAAAGATACAGCTAAACCCAAAATGCTGTCATATCCTAAATCACAGAAAACTAGTGTCATGTTAGTTCACTGGAGATGAACACCCAGACACAGTTTATAGCCAATTTGACGTCTGTATTTAAGCAGGCTAAGACCATGCTTAAGTGTTTGGGGAACCTAGGTGTGGCCATGAGTATCCAGAACACAGGGTTACTAAAGGCAGAAACCACGCCCTGGTTTGAAGCAAGTAGTTGTACCAGATGCTAAGAAAAGCAGTTAGCTGGAGGGGGAGGTTTGTACAGAAGGCAGTTTAGCACAAACTGATATAAGTTAGTTAGGGACATCCTGACCTTGATTTCCTAGAATAGAGTAGGTCAATTTTCATGGGATTCCCCTCAAGATCAAATTCTACTCAAACCTGAAATGGCCTCAGCAAGAATACAAGATGGCGGAACCTTTGCACTGCTTGCCCTGTCACGCTATATAATATCCTGTAATTTAGGAGAGGACCTATTGTCAGGTTTCGATACAGAATGAGCCACCACACTGTATTTAAATGTAAGTTTATTTTTAAAAATATTTTTACATTTTGGCCATAAAAAAGTACAAATGCTCCATTACTTAAGCTATCTTTAAGCTTGATAGCACAACAAACTTACCAGTTTTGTAAATCCTTCTTTGTCTCAATAATTCACTGCTTAGAATCATACTACCTGTCAAAGTTAATTCTCCATTAATGTGCATTATGTTATGCATTTGTTTGGATAGGTTCCTAATTAAATCCTACAAGGCAAAGTAAGTTAGGTTTTTTGTTTCTAAAATAAGTAGAAGGGACAAAGTTGGTTTAACAAGAAAAATCTTAATAGAAGGAAACTATAAGCAGAAATGTATGTGCTTTGAATTTTAAAAGTAGCTATTTTAAAAGCTGATATTAATCTGCATAAGGTGAGGTTAAATATCAAGATTAGATTAAAATCCTGCCTGAGGCATTTCATTTTCTTGAGTTTGTGGAAAGTGAACTTGGTGGAGGTCAGGGATTTACCATTAATTATTTTGCTATTTTACTGAGGGGTGCATGCCTTTGTAGTTAGATTGTAAAACCTGAGGCTGTACTTTCTAATTGTCTTTTAGAGAAATAAACATTCATTTTTTTGGTCTCAAGATACAGTGTTCTAATTATTATAGTCATTTAAGCTTGCAAGGTTTTTAAAGCTTAGCCAGACAGACTTGCTGCATTTCAGCCCTCACCGTCACGACTAACACTTTCATCTAACAGTCAGCTCAGAATTAAACTTGGTGTCAAGGTCCAGGTTTTGAGTTAATTTTTATTTTAGCATATTGTGTTGTTTTACCACACATACAAAACATGAACAAAGGTTGATTCTAGTACAGAATATTATTTTGGACAAGTCATTTAACCTTTTTAATCCTTATCTTCTTCATTCATAAAACTGAGATAACAAAGCACTGAAGTCATGGCATTTTCTGTTAAGATTATATGAAACTAGACATGTTACATTTTTATGTTGTATCTCAGAGGGAGTAAATAAATGCCTAGTAAATAGGTTGCTAATAGCTTTCCATCTTGAATAGTATTTAAAATTTACAAAACCTACATGTGGTCATTTATTTTCTTCATTCATTGTTTAGTAGGGATTAGGTGCTTAGCCTGGTTGGCACTGAGTGAGATAGGAAGTAAGATGGAACAGGACCTCATCCAATGAGCTTGCAGTCTCATGGGAGAGATGGACGTTAAAGAACAGTTCAATGAGTGTGGTTATAGAATGGGTTGCAAAGGAAAAATATAAAGGAGAAGTATACGGAGCTCAACAGGAGTTGCTGTCTAATCTCTAGGGTCATGAGAATTCCACTGTGGCCTAAAGAATTAAACATGTGACAGATACCTGTGCAGTTATCAGTCCTCCTCTATGTGTGATGTTCTTATTCCATGTCCATACAAGAAGAAACTAAACTATGCCCACAGTCCAAGTGTGGGTTCAGAAACCAAGTTTCTATTCAGATGCCTTAAAAAAAGAATTACATGATGCTGCCCTTACTTAACGTGGGTCAGGAGGGCACTGCATAAGATTCTTTTCATATTCAATATTTGTTTTCTATGCAATGTTATAAAGCTGTCTAACTAAAAACAGGTTATTATCTCGAAAGTGGATGATGAATGATTGTATTGATAGGTAACAAAACTTCATGAATATTACAATCCAATACATGTCATGGGGACTGATGAGGTCTATGAGGAACTAAGCAGTTAACATATGAGTTTAATGTCTTATTTCAAAGGGAGGAAAGTTGGAGGGAGGTAAGAGAGGGCCAAATGGAGGTGGCTTTAGTGCCTGGCAGGTAAGGCATTCCAAAAGGTACTTGTGGACTGTGGGGTAACTGGCTACTTTGAGTCTATGCCCAAGTGCACAATATTCAATCAAACGCTGTTTTTACACTGTTGGAGAACTGCCAGTCTACAAGCCATGAAAATATGATGAAAAGAAAAGCAAATAGGTAAATGCCTCCAGCAGAAAAGGCCCTGGGAGATTATAATCTATTTTCAACTTTTCAAATAATTAAAACCAGTGTGTAGTCTTATCTCACTAAAAAAGTTTATGACACTTTTGAAAGGCACTGAAATAACATTAACAGGTACAGTTAGATGGTATGTTTCTGTGCTGACCTGGAGTAGGACCTTAGGCCATTTGTGTGTGAAGTTGGGCCAGTTCGGCTAAATATGAGGCAGTGTGCAGGATATAGTTTTCTCCACTAGGTCTGGACTTACTGAAGAGTGAGATTAGCCTAGTTATTGTTCCTACTACTTAAGGAGGAACAATAAAACTAATTTGAAGGGAAATGGTTTTATTTTGAAAAAGCTTTCTATTTTGAATAAGGAACACAGTTTTTTTTGGCCCAGGGTTCGGGTTGGAAATAAGCCATTCCCCATAAATCCATCAGGCTTCTGGGAAACAGTCTTCGAATACCAAGGAGAGCTTGTGAAGGGAGTCAGTAGTGAGAAGCATCTCCAAAGCCAGACTTTGGCTCACACGCTCGCTCTACCACTCGCTAACTTTTCATCTGTGGCAGGCTCAGTCTCCTCATCTACATGATGGTGATTCTGATGGTGTTTTCCAAAATAGGCTGAGGGAGAAGAGGGACAGCAATGCCCAGAGTTTAGTACTTGGAACACACTGACAGCTCAGTAATGTTAGCTTTGGTTACGACCATGATGAATTGTTGGTAAATATCCTGTGCTCAAATCATCTGGTTACTATTATTTTATTCATTAATTTGATCACTAAGTCAGCAAGTGTTTCTTATGCTCCTGGTAAGTACTAAATATCAAGGTGCTAAGTACTAAATTAGGTACTAAGGAATGCAACCATAGATGGCATCCCTGTAGTGTCCCCCCCCCCCGCCAAATCTGTCTGTCTGTCTATCTATCTATCTATCTATCTATCTATCTATCTATCTATCTTTCTATCTTGTGTGTGTGTGTGTGTGTGTGTGTATATGTGTGTAGGTGTACACATATATGGTGTACCTGTGGAGTTCAGAGAACAACCTGTAGGAGTCAGTTTTCTCCTTCTATCATGTGAAGTTCAGGGACAGAACTCAGGTCATCAGGCCTGGGTGGTAAGCAACTTCACTTGTTGAGTCATCTTGCTAGCTCAAGATCCCTATAATTTTGGGGATAAATAACTAATAAAAGTACACAAGAAAATACATTATATATGTGTGTGTGTGTGTGTGTGTGTGTGTGTGTGTGTGTGTGTATATGTGTGTGATATCACATATATAAGAAGGTAATCTAAATGAAATTGCCAAATAATGAAGGAGACAGAGTCCCAACTGACTATCTCTTGTCAACCAACGAAGCTTCCATTACTGGGTTGGGTTACATTTAATTAAGTGGCTGGTCAAAGGGGCCTGATGGGAATCCCCAAACAACCCAAGCTGTTACCAAGACTATAAGTTGCTTTCCGCAAACTGACAGCAGGGGCCCCATTGCTGGAGACAACACCTACACAACTAATTGAAGATAGAGACGTTGAACTGGTGCCACTTATGGGCACCTTTGCATTTCATTGTCTTTGGTACAGAAACATGCTCCACATGCCCTCAAAAGAGAAATTTAAACATCAAGCTAGCCACAAATCCTTTATCTACAATGGTGTACTCCCTCAAGACATGCTAGGGCAGTTGTGATATAAAGCTTGTGGAAGTAATCAACTAGTAAGTGATTAGATTCAATGTCCAACTCCATGAGATGAATGAAACTCATGCCCGACATTGCTTGGGTTAAGAACCCGAGACCAGATAGCCCAGGGACCTGGGGCAAAACCAAATAATACTGGTCTAACAGGAAAAAAAAACAGTGATTCAATGACTCCTGATGACATTCTGCTATACTCATAGCCAGTGTCTGACTCAGCTATCAGCTCCGCATCTGCCACCTGCTGCAGATGGGAAAAAATAGAGAGACCCATAACCAGACACTGCACAGAGAGTGAGTGTCCACGGGATACACAGCTCTCAATGGGATGTCTCCTCCAAATTCCCACCCTCAGAGCTCAGGGAATCCCGGGGAAGAGGAGGCAGAGAAAGCATAAAAGTCAGAAGGGATAAGAACACCAAGAAAACGAAGCCTTCTAAATCAACATGAGCAAAGCTCATATGCACCCACAGAGACTGGAGCTGCAAACACTGGGTCTACATCAGGGCCTCTGCATATGTTCTATGGCTTCCACTTTAGTGTTTCTATAGGACTCCTCAGTGTGCAAACAAATGGGTCTCTGATTTTTTTGTGACTCTTCTTAGGCATTTTTATTTTTGTTGTTTTATCTGGTTTACCTTCAATGTAATAGTTTTTGTTTTAGCTTATTTTATTTTATTTATATTTAATATTATATTTACATTAAAAATGAATGAATAAAAGCGTAGCCTTTAGGATAAGGGTTAACAATTGAACTGTTATTTATACCTGCTGGGAGAGGAAAAATCAGTTTTCTTAAATAGAGTGATATTGGGTATATCAACCACTTCAGGACAGGCTTCATGTTCAGGTGTAACTGACCTGATGTTAATGGACTCCACAGTTTGTGTGTGTGTGTATGTTCTTTTATTTGGTTATAGTTTGGCAGGGTTTTTTTGTTTGTCTTATTGTAGATAACTAGATGATGTAGATAACTAGATGATGTAGATAACTAGATTTTCTTTATACTACAGGTAGAAAATAGTGCAGCATTTAATAGATTTTACAATTGCCAACACTTTTTAAAAATAATTCTCGCCGGGCGGTGGTGGCGCACGCCTTTAATCCCAGCACTTGGGAGGCAGAGGCAGGCGGATCTTTGTGAGTTCGAGGCCAGCCTGGTCTACAAAGCGAGTCCAGGACAGCCAGAGATATTCAGAGAAACCCTGTCTCGAAAAACCAAAAAACAAAAAACAAAAAAAAATAATTCTCTATATATCAATAGCTATTTCAAGATATTTAACATATATTAACTATTATGTTTTAGGTCCATACTTTTTTAAAAAATACAGGGTCTTGCTATGCAGTTTAGGCTGGCCTCAAACTCAAAAAAAGAAGTTCTTCTGCCTCAGCCTCTTGAACACTGAGATTCCATGTGTACCACCACATTCCAGCATCCAGTATATCTTGTTAGTGAAAATATTATTATTTAGTAGAGAAGTATATTTTAATTTTATGGCAATTCTCAGGAAATTTTAAGGTTGACAATATATAAAGTAGAGTCCACAAATGTTCAGTAATTGTTCTAACATAATGTATCAGTAATACAAATCATTGATATTGTTGGAAAATTGAAATTCTCTAGTGCAATGTCTTCTGAGAAAGCACTCTTCTCTTCCTGCCCCTATCTGCATTAGTTCCTGCTTCCAGGGGTAATCATTAAAAGTATTTAAAGCTTCTGCATATGTTATACCTAGGTTACGATATTTTTCATTGCATATGTGGGATCATATTGCAATATGATTTTAGGCTTCTAGTTTTCATCAACTGACAGAACCTTGAAATCACATTTGAGACCATCACAGGCAGGACATAATGCTCTTTGCCCAGGTGTACAATAGCTTACCATATGCTTGCTGAACCAGCTCCCAACTGTACACAAGTGGTTTGCCTCTAGGGTTTGTTATTACAAGCCTTGCTGTAATAAATATCCAAAGGAGAATTGTGCCAATAATGGGTGCACATACCTGTGATATCTCTGCTTAGAAGGCTAAGGAAGGAAGGTGTGTAAAACTTGAGTTAAAAAAATGTACAGAACACAAGGATAGTTGCAAGAATAATTAAATGAATATCAAGTGGATTAACTGCAATGTAATAGTTATGTTTTATATTATTAACATTTTCAACACGTGTATAAGTTGTACAGAAAAATTAAAATTTGTTCTATAAATGGTTTGTGATATGTTTGTTATATAAGGCTTCAGAAGCATGGATCAATATCATTCTAAGAAGTATTTATTTGTGTCTCTCTGTGTGTCTGTGTGGGACTATGTACTTTCCTGTGTACATACCTGGAGGTGAGAAGAGGGCATCAGGTGTTTCCCTCTCTCATTCCCTGCTATTCCTGTGAGGCAGGGTCACTCCCTAACCCTGGGGCTTGTGTTACCTTGGCTAGAGTGGAAGGCAGTAAGCACTCATGAACACGATCCTTCTGTCTCCATATCTCTCAGACCTGGGTGATAGGTATGCTTAGGAGGCCTGGCTTTGTTCATGAGTGCTAGAATCTAAACTTTGGTTCTAAAGTTTGCATAATGACCAAACCTAACTCTCTAGGCATTTCTAGTTCCTCATATCCATTCTAAATTCCTCACAGATTGGAAAAAAAATTAATGAAAGAATGTGACTGGTTATGTTATTTTATTGAAGATAGGAAAGAAGATATATAGTTCAAGTGTAAAAGATGAGTTTATTTAAGTTTAACCAGAATTTGATCTCCTTTATGAAGAATCTGGTGGAAAATTATTCCACTAGGAACCCAAGGTCAATAAGCTCCAGCTAATTTATCTTGGCTTCTGTTAAACTGCCTGCTTGTGCAAACCTCCCCTTCCAGCTAACTGCTTATCTTAGATTCTGTTATACTGCTTGCTTGTGCAAAACCTCCCTCCCACCCCCCTCAGGTGCCAAGCATGAGAACAGTATTTTGTTTTGTTTTTAAAAGTCCCTTGAACTAAATACTCTGGGATACACTTGGATTCCAAATACCTAAGTATAGTACCAGCTAGCTGGAATAAAGACTTTCAGTAGGCTATAGATTGTGTCTGACTGGTCTTTCGTGGGCTCCCTGTAAAAACAGCAAAGATTTTCTTCCACTCTGTAGCCTATTTCTTAATTTAATCAATCATTTCCATTGTGGGACCAAGGGTTTTAATTTCATAACATCACAATTATCAATTCTTGGTCTTATTCCTTGAACCACTGGAGTCTTTTTTCAGAAAGTTCTTGCATATGCTCATATCTTGAAATGTTTTCCCATCAACAGTTTCAGAGTTTCCCATCATATACTAGTATCTTCAATCAGTTTGAACTGATTGATGTAGAAGGTAAGAGACAGGGATCTAGAGTTATTCTGTCTCTGAAAATCCAGCTTTCCCTGCGCCATTTGTTGAAAAGGCTGTCTTTTCTCTCCTGTATTTTTGGGCATCTTTTTCAAAACTCAGGTAGGTGTATCTGTGTGGGCTTTCTTTGGTCCTATATTCTATTCTGTTGATCTATATATCAGTTTTGGTGCTAATACCATGCTGTTTTTATTGTTATCACTCCATAGTATAATCTGAAATGAGGTAGCTTGATAGCTTCACTATTGGTCTTTTTTTTTTTTTGCTCAAGATTTCTTAGGTTGTTTGGGCTCTATTGTGGTTTAATAATGAATTTTAGGAATTATTTTTTTCCTATTTATGTGAAGACTGTCATGAAATTTTCATACAGTTTTCACTCAATCTTCAGACTTTTTTGGCAATACAGCCATTTTCACAATTAATTCAACTGACTCACGAGTTATGGGAGGTGTCTTGGCTCTACATCAGCATACACTAATTCTTTTTCCTTTTAGGTTCTGTCTCATAGTAGACTTTAGTCTTTGGTTTGAATTTTGCTTTCATAATATGGACTCTAAACAAGAATCTAACACAGATCTCACCAGTGCTAAAGACAGCTTCCTGACTCATTTCCTTTCTCCCCTCCCTCCACTTCCTCCCTCTTTTCTGCCTTCTCTCTTTTGTCTTTACATGCATTAATTCACAAGTCTGCAGTTGTGGGAGGAGGTAAGGATGTCAGTTTCCTCTAATTTAGAAGGGGATGAAAACCCAGAAAGAGAGATGCTGTGAAAAGGTGGGCAGTAGGGGAAACTACCTTCCAATTTTTAATAACCATTTTTGATTTGTGTTCAGTGGGCCATTGTATCTTGTCATTAATGTTGAATGCTCCATTTCAATAACCAGACCACACTCTCTGGTTCAGTTAAACTGGGGTCCTATTAACAGAAGTAAGATTATCAGATTCCACAGTCCTAAAGTCATTATTAGCTAATGTGTACTGGGAACTGACAGAGAACGGTGGGAATGTGGAGATTTGTTTGAAACACCAGCTTCTTATAAACAGTGATTTTTATTAATTCTATTCAATGCTCTTGATTAAGCTATATGGCATTCAATAAAACACAGTATAAAACAGTTTTAAAAAATTCAAAGGTTTTTTTTTTTGTTTGTTTGTTTGTTTTTGTAGTTGTGTGAAAATCCACAGGACATAGTCACTTCTCTAGAGGCTTTACTGGGATTTCTCAATATGTGTATTTATAATATAATATCAAAATTTACATGAGCACCACACAGCCAATTATATGAGCACACAGTCATTTTTCCATGCAATTCAAATTTCATTGTGGGAATCCACTTTCTAGAAAGAGACAAAAACAAATAGTGTGAATAAAGACACATCTGCTAGCTTATTCATGGTTAAAAAAAAACCTGCCGTTGGGCATCAGGTGCCAAATACATATGGACTGGACATTGGGAATGTATGCTAAGCCATATAACTCTCATAATTGTGGCCTATTTATTTCTGTTGTTTTGTATTGTATTTCTAGTTATAAGAAAAAGAACCATTTGTTGGATTGAAAGGGAGAGTTGTTGGGGGGGAAAAGAAATACCTTAAACTAAAAAAAAAAGGGGGGGAAGAGGATGGGGGATTGAGGAGGAGGAGGGTGGAAGGGTGGGACCGGAGGGGGGAGTAGGGAGGGGATTGTGATTGAGATGTAACTTGAAGAAATAAAAAATAAATTATTAAAAAATACCTTTCAAATCAAACACCTTAAACAGAGGGAAAACATTAATATACTTATTTTTAGTAAGCTTTAAAGTCCATAGGTATGAAAAGCAGCTACTGAAATGTATTTGTAAAATGAAAATCACATAGTACCATGTAAGTCCATGTCATTTTAGTCATCACACATGTGCAATGAGACTGACTTAAGAGGGACAATCATAATGGGTTACAAGTGGATATAATTGGTTTTCACAATGAAAAAGAAACATACTCATTGATTTTGGCAATTAATAATTTTCTGTATACACAATTCAAGTTGAGTTGACTATTATTATGCATCAAGAGTCTACTTATAGAATTTGCAAAAAAAATTCTCCTTTGTAAGTTGGGATTGAATATAGCCTATGAAAATGTTTCTGCTTAGTTGCAACACTTATGCAGTCAGTATTTATTAAATCTTATTCAGTGTAAGCATCCCTGAGAACTCTAAATAAAAATGACAATGGTATTGTGAGTAGACTTGCATTCACTTTTTAAGGCAGTTCATAAAACATTCAGCTGGAAGAACCGAGGGTAAAAAGGGACCATTTGTAATCATTTCATCTGATGTGTTGCATAGCTTAGTCATCCCTGTTACTGAAAATGATCATACTACAGTAGGTGTAGATAGAGTGTTTGTTATTGAAAATACTCTTCCTGCACTCTGTGGCTAATTTTAAGATTAAGCTACCACCTGAAAGGTTGTGAGCTTACTTTTATGCTTTTATATGTTTTTCCATGGCTCCATAACAAACATGGCTTGCATGAAATCTTTCTATTTCTCTGTGTCTAGTATACACAGCAGGTACATACATTTCACCATTTGCTTCAATGGTAGCAAAAGGTCCTACTCAGAGTGGGTAATTATGAAGCAGGTGAGGTTTGCACCATACATCCTCTCTTTCTCTCTGCTTTTCTGTGAGTTTGGGAATGATGCAACCAAGGGCTAGTAGTCTAGTGCCTACTTATATACAGACATTTTGTACTGAAAAAAAGACAAAAGAGGCCCAATTCCTTAGGGATATGTAAGTTCTGCATATAATGCTGATTAAGATCATCAGAGAAAATACAGGTGGATAGAGTTCATGCTTTCAATTTTCATCACAAACTTCTATTTTCCCATTCCCATTTGACATCCTTTAAAGCTCTGACCACTCTCCTGACTATTCCTGTCATCTGAGAAGCCAAAGATCCTGCCTCATCCCTCTGCAGCTTCTCTAGGTAGCTCTGCTATTTTCCACCTCCTGACATTTCCCACCTGATCACTGCAAAGGCACTTTAGTCACTCTCCTTTGTCTCACATCTCACCTGGCTCCAAAACTCACCTGGGATCCTGCTGTCAAATTCAGCTTCCTAAAACCTCACCACCTCTTTACCTGAGGAAGGAGAGACACTCCCATAGTGTGGTTCTAACTGAGTATTTGCTCACTCAAGCCATTCCTTTGAAAAATGAACCAAGAATTTGCTATCTCCTTGCTCTTACTCAGGCTTCTACCCTGAGATGCTTCCATAAATCTCTTATTAATTTATTATAAATATATAAATATGCATGGAATTCTTGATTTACTTCTTCTTCTACAGATGATCTGTCACCGTGACTATTCTTTAGCTTCCTCTGAATTAGCTCCCAGAATCTGAGTGTTACTTGAATCACCTGACCTTCACAGGCTGAGTGATCTGATGGGTCTCAATGTTGGCTGCAAATAACAATCATTAGAGGAGGTAAAAAAACAAACAAAACAGACTGTCCAAATTAACTAAGAGTCTCTGTGGGGAGAGTGTAGACATCAGAAAAAAATGTTTTGTGCTGTTAAAAGTTGTAATCTTAAAATGTCCTAAGGGTTCAAACATCGAAGGAGTTCAGCGTCTATTGGGTTTGATATGAGAGGTGCTTCATTAATTTGGTCAAACAGTGTGAGCTCTGTACAGAGGTAGAACACTGGAAGCCTTTGAGTATTTTGTTTAGCTCATAGGGTGTTTGAAAAAAATGTTTTTTAGGGACTACTTAAAAACGAATGATACATATTCAGGTAGGGCAACACTATCCACAGCTGAACTGCCAGTTTCTTTTTCAAACTGACAACGAACTTCCAGTTGGCTGCAGTTCTGTCACTCCCAACGGCTCCTCCACAGAGAGCAGCATTACTTGCCTTTTATTGTAGTACTTGAGTGAAGGTGCATTTCAGTAGAGGAATAACTCTACAGAAAAGTATTGCTTCATATCTCTCTGTACTGCCTCCTTTCCCCCAGCGAACCACAGTGCTGAGGTAGAAAAGGTTTTATATGGGTCAAATGTCTGTATGCCAAGTTCTTCATGTTAGTTGTCTGCCTGGGCTGGCAGTGAACTGAGCTGGCAGGCCCTGACCTTGCATATTGACAGTACTGAGAAAGAGTGAGGCATAGGGGCATCTTTCCAGGAAGACACATTATTGGAGGAAGTCACACATATGATGCTTATAGGAGCCTCAGAGCATACCTGATTCTGCTGATCTCAGAGGATGACCTCCACATTTTATTTCAGTTTGGCGGAGTTTTGTCATGTTTAGCAGCTGTGTGACATGAGGAACATCTGCTGCAAGTTGACAGCTTCGTGGAATAATATCTGTGGGTTCATCTGTTGAGAAGGGGTACCATATACTATTTGAAATGAAGAGCACCCGTGCCCCCAAATGTAAGCCATTTCTGCCAACTGAGCAAACTCCATAATGAAACCAAGTAAAGCAAAGCATTTTAGAATGGAACTTTGGACACCTTAACACTCAAACTTTTAGCTTCGATGTCTGTAGAATGAGCATGACATTTGTGGTTAAGAGGGAGATTAGATACTGCCTCTGTGTTTCCTGTGGAGAAGAGGCCCAATCAGACATGATTCTTATGAATGAAAGGGCCAAAGGACATTAGAAACACACACACACAAAAAAAAAAAATAGCAGAAAAACATGGGGAAACAAAGGCGGGCCACGCAGAGGAAAAAATAATCTGAGATGAGAGCTACAAAGTCCTCTGCACAGTAGTCGGGAGTGGCCATTACCATGTGCTGACTGAACATGGGCAGATGACGATGGTGATCAGGAGAGGGTTAAGTGGCCTGCAGGGATGTACCCAGATATGTGCTGAGGGCAGAGAGCAGCCTGGAGTGGTGCTGGCTGGGAAGGCTGCTGCACAAGTGCCACACAGGAACTTGAGCTGAGATTCTCTACAAGCTGAGGGTGATATGGCAGGTACCACCCAGTCACTACCTAGGCAAGCAGCAACATGGGAGCCCACGAAGTGCACTGAGCCTTAAATTGGCCAGCAAATGCAAACTTCCTCATGAAAGAACCAGGGGACACTGGTGATTAAAAAAAAAAAAAAACTGAGATCCTGATCAGGAAGAGAATACCCAGAATACCCAGCAAACATACACTCAAAAGTAAACACAAAGGAGAGAATATTCCAGACCAACTCAGAGGCCTAGTCACTGAGAGTCCTGAGGAAAGCCACAGGGCCTAGCACAGCAGGGTGGAACAGGAACTGGCAGGTGGGGGTGGCGTGGTGTCAGACAGGAGGTGATTTCTTATACAGAAGCTCCTCTTAGCAGGGGAACATATATGATTTAAGATATTTGACTTTTTGAGATCTTAAGAGTAGTAGCTTTTCCCTATTAACAGAGCCTGTTATAAAAGACTGCATGAAATCACATAGGAAGAAACACTGATGATGTTATAGTGTGACAGGGGAAAGGTTCCTCCATCTCATCTCAGCTGGAGCCATGTTTGATTTAGCCTAAGACTGACTCCCCCTTCCCTCTTCTTTGTATCCCTGCCATGTAAAGTCCTTTGGCAAAGTACTGAACCCTGTTCTAGAAACTTGGGGTCAAAATGCCTCAGCTAACTACATGTTTTTGGCTTCTGTTAAACTGCTTGCTTGCTTTATTTCTCCCTGCAGCAGCCAGCCAGGATGCAGTTTTTCTGTTTTGTCTTTAAAAGTTCCTTCTAAAATCATTTGAGGCTGCTCTGTGAGAGTGTTTCCAGGCAGGCCAAGGCCAGCATAATACAGACTCTCAAGTCTTTGCTTGTCCTGGGTTGTCTTTGTGTCTCTATCCTGAAACAATAGTACCTTCTGATTTTTTTTTGACATAAAAAAAGACTTACTTTTTTATGTGCACGGTTGTATTGCCTGCATGTATGTCTATGCAGCACATGTATGCAGTGCTTGTGAAGGCCCAAAGTGGGTGTTGGATCCCCTCAGACTGGAGGTATAGACACTTGTGAGCCCCATGTGGGTGCTAGGAACTGACCTCTGGATTTTTGAAAGAGCAGCCAATGCTTTTAACTGTGCAACCATCTCTTCAGCTCCTATTGACATTTTTCTGTACTTCATGTGTTTAGTTATTTTATTTTGGCTTGTATTTCACCCGAACAGGCTTTCATGACTATCTGTACTTGTTCTAAAGTTTATCTTTAACATTTTCTTTATTGATTCTCATAGTTTCAATGCATAGATTCTCCCTCTTATTCATACTTCCTCTTTCCCATTTTCCATCCAGCCCCACTTTTTTCTTTTGGCTTTTCGAGACAGTGTGTCTCTGTGTAACAGCCCTGGCTGTCCTGGAACTCACACTGTAGACCAGGCTGGCCTCAAACTCAGGGATCTGTTTGTCTCTGCCTCCCAAGCAATTGGATTAAAGACGTGTGCTACCACCACCTGGCTCCTTTCCCTTTTAAATTACCTTTAGTTATGAAAAAAAAAAAAAAGAGATTTCAGAGTTCTCCTTTTCAAAGGATCAGTGACACATAGAAGATATTAAAGAGCAGACATGAAATAAGGAAATTCAGGATCCACATAAGGAAGTCAGAAAGTGGATGAAACAGTCATTTGGAGCAAAATTCAAAAATTCAAAAAACATGAGTAAAAATTGGAATTATAAATTCTTAAAAATAACCAATAGAAATGCTAAACATGAAAAGTCAATCTAACAAATAAAAAAGTTAAAATTGCCATGAGACAAGACTAAGTAGAATAAAGACTACCAGGACAAGGGGATCCAAGATGGCGGCGGCCGGCACGGACGTATTTTGATATCGGGGTCAACAGTCACAAGGCGGCAAGTGTTGCAGGACACTGTACAAAGGGCACGACCCCTTCTAAATCTCACCCAGCTACACAGGGACCATGGAAGATGCCTGGGCAGGACGCCCCTTCCAACTCTCGGACACGCTAGGAAGCATTTGGACCCGGGAATCGGGATAACCCATCCCCCCAAAAGGAGAAATCCCCAGTAAGTTCCAATCTAATACCCAGCCAGCAGATTCAGAGGTAATCCCCACCCTGCTGGGCACTCCCAGGTCTCACACAGACGATCCAATTATCTAGCAAAACATTGCGACCTTTGGAAGTGAAGTAGCTCCACTGCAAAGCGCCTTCAGATCCCAGTCTGTGACATCACTGGCCAGCTTCCAAGCCTCGGGAGTGGCAAGGCTATTGGAGCTGAACTGCAAATTTACCCCCTACAGGAACCAACCCCGGGCAAACTGCGAGATATTTGAAACAGTCCTATATCAAACTTTTGTACTAGTAAGGGCCCTTCCTGCGGGGAATCAGAGCTTACTTGTGCACAGCTCCGCCACCTGAATTAATTAGGTCCCCACCTGGGAGGCAGGACTGAATGACTCACCTTATAGGGGCGGAGTAAGGCAACTCCTACACCACAGTGCCCCCTTTGGACCCAAGTCCAGAAGACAGCAAAAAAAAAAAAAAAAAAAATTCCACATGGCCAGAGGCCAGAGACAAAAAACAAAACAAAACAAAAGAAAACAGAGCGAAATGTCTCCAACAAAAGAAAGCAATGCTATTCCATCCAGCCCGAACCACCTCACCACAACTGAAACACATGAAAACGATGACAATTCTACATTATGGAAAGTGATAAAGTCCCTTCAAGAAGAACTTAAAACTATGAAGGAATTCAAAGAAGCCACAATTCTACAAGTCGAAACAACGAATAACATCATTAAAGAGCTCCAAGCCAAGGTGACCCAGCTTGAACAGGAAAAGGATAAAGCAATGAAAGATCTCCAGACAAAAACAAGCAAACTGGAGAAGGAAATGTACAAAACGAACATTCAAGACATGAAAATAGAAATGGAAACAATAAAGAAAACACAGTCAGAGTTAAAAGAGGAAATGGAGAATCAAGAGAAGAGAACAGGAACTACTGATGTGAATATGAAAAATAGGATGCAAGAGATGGAAGACAGGATCTCAGGCATGGAAGATTCGATGGAATAAATCAGTACAACATCCAAAGAAAATGAGAAGGCTAAAAAATCTCTCACCCACAACATCCAAGAAATCAAGGACTCAATGAAAAGACGGAACCTAAGAATTATAGGCATAGAGGAAAGAGAAGACTCCTGACTCCATGGTCCAGGAAATATCTTCAACAAAATCATAGAAGAAAACTTCCCAAACCTAAAGAGAGAGATGCCAGTAAAACTCCAAGAGGCTTACAGAACACCAAACAGATTAGATCAGAAAAGAAACTCCTCTCACCACATAATAATAGAAACTCCAAATGTAGAGAACAAAGAAAGAATATTAAAAGCTGTAAGAGAAAAAGGCCAAGTCACATACAATGGCAGACCCATCAGAATCACACCTGACTTTTCCTCAGAAACTTTAAAAGCTAGAAGGGCCTGGAGGGATGTCCTACAAGCCCTGAGAGAACATAGGTACCCGGCCAGACTACTATACCCAGAAAAACTCTCTATCAACACAGAAGAAGAAAACAAGATATTCCATGACAAAATCAAATTCAAACAATATCTCCTCACAAAACCAGCCCTACAGAAGATCCTAGAAGGAAAATTCCAACACAGAGAAGATAACTACACCCAAGAAAACAGAGGAAATAGAAACCTCCACAGCAACTAAACAAAAGAGAAACACAAGACAGCCAGCTATACCAAAATAATGGGAAATAACAACCCCTGGTCACTAATATCCATCAACATCAATGGACTCAACGCCAATAAAAAGACACAGACTTACAGACCGGATCCATAAACAAGACCCATCTTTTTGCTGTATACAAGAAACACATCTCACTATTGAAGATAAACACTACCTCAGAGTAAAGGGCTGGGAAAAGGTTTTCCAAGCAAATGGACCCAGGAAACAAGCTGGAGTAGCCACCCTAATATCAAACAAAATAGACTTCCATTGAAGTTAATAAAAAAAGACACAGAAGGGGAGATCCAAGATGGCGCCGACCATAGAGCAGTGCATCTGAGTAGTAGGTGAATGAGATTAGTCACTGTGGAGTGAATGTGAGGTCCCCTAGCCTACAGTGAAACACAGACGGTGTCTGAATTCCCACAGCGAACATTGAGACCGGACACCAGGTAAAACAGCCCACGCAGTTCCCGGGAACACAACCCTGAGATCAGCCAGCTCCATCACCGGTCTGGAGAGGAGCTCTGGCTACAGATCTAGCCCAGGAGCGGATCCAGCCCACGGCTCCAGCCACAGACCAGAGGCCCCGCCTGTCTGCCTGATATCCAGCCTGCACTCGAGCAGCACCACAAGAGCAAAGGTAAGTGAGATTATTTTTTTCCGGAGTTTCCAACATGGTGGCACAGTGTGCACTGTAGCGGAGAGGCAGAGACCTAACCCAGTCACAGCAAAGCAATTAGGAGCCAAGACTGCCTGCAAACAGAGCCCGCAACAGTGTGTTCTCCACAAATACTGGGGCGGGTTGGTTACTCACCCTAGCACCCAAGCATCTGAGGCAGTCAGCAACAGGTGAACTGAGGCCAGCATCTGTTGTGGGTGGAGCTCCCTGCCTGCATAGTCAGCCTAGCTGGGGAGCCAGAACGACTGGCTCAGTGAGAGGAGAACACAGACCCAACCAGAGCTCTACCTGCCTTTCTGAGGAGACCTGTCAGCTCCCAGGTCCTCAGAGGCTAGCCCTCTAACCACTCCAATCCCCTCTATATTGGTCCAATTGGGTCACAAGCTGTTGAGGAGAGTGGCAGCCACCCTCCTCTCCGAAAGCCAGTCAGTCTATTACAGGAACCTGCCGCCATCTGGAGGTAAACACCAGGATCTCAGGATGAGCCAACCCCCAGGGCAGGAGTTTGCCTGAGCACCAAGGTCAGGTAACAAAAGAAACAAACAGATAACACCTAGGTCCATCTGATGACAAAAGGTCAGCGCAAGAACATGGTAAAAAAAAACCAAAACAATAGGATGTCTCCAGATCCTAGCAATAATGCTACAGACAACTCTGGACAGCTGAACCCAATTGAAGCAAAGGAAAATGACCTTAATCCTACGCTTATATTAATAATAGAAGGCCTAAGGGAGGAAATCAAATACCTCAGAGAGCAACAACAAAGTACTGCAAAGGAGGTGATGGAAATGAATAAAGCACTTAAAGGAATGGAAGACCTGAAAAGGGAAGTTGAAGCAATGAAGAAAATCCAATCTGAGACATCCATACAACTGGAAAACCTTAAGAAAAGAATCGGAACAACAGACACTAGCATCACCAACAGAATACAAGAGATGGAAGAAAGAATTTCAGGCTCAGAGGATAAAATTGAAGAAATGGATACATCTGTCAAAGAAAATGTCAAATCTAAAAAAGTCCTGACACAAAACCTTCAGGAAATCAAGGACACAATGAAAAGACGGAATCTCAGAATAATAGGAATAGAAGAAAGAGAAGAGTTCCACCTCCATGGACCAGAAAATATCTTTAACAAAATCATTGAAGAGAATTTCCCAAATCTAAAATAAGAGATGCCTACAACTGTACAAGAAGCTTACAGAACGCCAAACAGATTAGAACAGAAAAGAAAATCTTCCCACCATATAATAATCAAAACACTAAATGTACAGAACAAAGAAAGAATTTTAAAAGCTGCTAGGGAAAAGGGTCAAGTAACATATAATGG
>CAJQZJ010033256.1:336631-347669 GCA_907164525.1 Lophiomys imhausi | reverse complement strand
TTTTTTGATATCGAGACATGTCAGCTCCTGACAGCACCCCCTATTCTACTCCAAGTAGAAGAT
This sequence comes from Lophiomys imhausi, assembly GCA_907164525.1. Taxonomy (NCBI): domain Eukaryota; kingdom Metazoa; phylum Chordata; class Mammalia; order Rodentia; family Muridae; genus Lophiomys; species Lophiomys imhausi. The sequence goes on along the minus strand of CAJQZJ010033256.1, from coordinate 347,606 downwards.
GAGCATCGAAGAATCTCCAGTGGGAGATGATTGAATTGGTGGTAAGCCGTTCTCTTGGCAAGAAAAACCCCTTGCTTCAACTGTAGACAGACTTCTGTCCAAAAAGGACAAAACTTGGATAAGTCGACAGCCTAGCTCTGCCAAGACAGGGTAGGTAAGTCCTTCATAATTCCTGCTCTACAATCAATGTCTGTCAGAGAAATGGGGCCAAATGGCTGAAGATTGATGCTGGAATGTATGGAGAGAAAATGGGAACTGTCGAGGCAGCCACTGGTATGTCATTTTTAAGTTTTGGAAGCTGCAGGCCCTGCACTTCCTATATAATCAGATATATTTATCCCTCTCAGGTCTCAGAGGTGGTTGAAGAATAGATAGCTAGAGTCTCATAGTTAAATTTTGAGTTGTTTAGGAATCAAGAGGGTGTTCTGGATCTAAGAAGATATTTTTAAAATTATGAGGCAAATTAGTATGAAAGCTGAGTTAGATATAGAACTTTAAACTCATGGAGATGGTTAGATAGGAGAATGTTAAAGTCAGGTGCCAAATACATATGGACTGGACATTGGGAATGTATGCTAAGCCATATAACTCTTATAATTGTGGCCTTTTTATTTCTGTTGTTTTGTATTGTATTTATAGTTATAAGAAAAAGAACCATTTTTTGGACTGAAAGGGAGAGCTGTTGGGGGGAAAAAAGAAATACCTTAAACTAAAAAAAAAAAAAAAAAAGAAGGGAAGAGGATGGGAGGGTTGAGGGGGAGGAGGGTGGAAGGGTGGGACTGGAGGGGGGAGTAGGGAGGGGATTGTGATTGAGATGTAACTTGAAGAAATAAAAAATAAATTATTTAAAAAAAAGACAGAGAAGGGCATTACATACTCATTAAAGGAAATATACACCAAGAGGTCATCTCAATATTGAACATCTATGCCCCAAATACAAAGGCACCTACATTTATAAAAGAAACGCTTCTAAAACTTAAATCGCACATCGATAGAAACACTTTAATAGTGGGAGACTTCAACACCCCACTCACAACTACGGACAGATCATCAAGACAGAAGCCAAACAGAGAAATAATGAGTCTAACAGAGATCATGAACCAAATGGACCTAACAGAGATCTACAGAATGTTTCACCCAAACACAAAAGAATACACATTTTTCTCAGCACCTCACAGAACCTTCTCCAAAATCGACCATATAGTTGGACACAAAGATAGCCTCAACAGATACAAGAAAATTGAAATAACCCCTTGTATCTTATCAGACCACCATGGAATAAAGCTGGACTTCAATAGCAAAAGAATCAACAGAAAGTCTACACTCACATGGAAATTGAACAACTCTTTACTAGAGGACCACTGGGTCAGGGAAGAAATAAAGAAGGAAATCAAAGATTTCTTAAAATCCAACGAAAATGAAGACAAAACATACCCAAACCTATGGGACACAATGAAAGCTGTGCTACAAGGAAAGTTCATAGCACTAAGTGCCTTCAAAAAGAAAATTGTGACAGCTCATATTAGCGAATTAACAGCTAAACTGGGTGAATTGGAAAAAAAAAGAAGCAAACACTACCAAGAGGATCAGAAGGCAGGAGATCATCAAACTTAAGGCTGAAATCAACAACTCAGAAACAAAGAGAACTATACAAAGAATCAATGAAACCAAGAGTTGGTTCTTCGAGAAAATCAACAAAATAGACAGACCCTTAGCCAAATTAACTAAAAGACAGAGGGAGAAAACACAAATCAACAAAATCAGAAATGAAAAGGGAGAAATAACAACAGACATTGAGGAAATCCAGAGAATATTTGGATCCTACTTTCAAAATCTTTACTCCACCAAATTTGAAAACTTAAGTGAAATGTACAATTTTCTTGATAGATTCCACCTACCGAAGCTAAATCAAGATCAGATAAACAGATTAAACAGCCCTATAACCCCTAAGGAAATAGAAACAGTCATTAAAAATCTCCCAACCAAAAAAAGCCCAGGGGCAGATGGCTTCCACAAAGACCCATACACCATGATTAAGTAGGCTTCATCCCAGGGATGCAGGGATGGTTCAATATACGAAAGTCTATCAACGTCATTCACCATATAAACAAGATGAAAGAAAAAAACCACATGATAATCTCGCTAGATGCAGAAAAAGCATTTGACAAAATCCAACACCCCTTCATGCTAAAAGTTCTGGAGAGAACGGGCATACAAGGACCATACCTAAAAATAATAAAGGCAATATACAGCAGGCCAGTGGCCAACATCAAAATAAATGGAGAGAAACTTGAAGCATTTCTTCTAAACTCAGGGACAAGGATGTCCACTTTCGCCATATCTCTTCAATATAGTACTTGAAGTTCTTGCTAGAGCAATAAGACAACTAAAGGACATCAAGGGGATAAACATCGGAAATGAAGAAGTCAAATTATCCCTATTTGCAGATGATATGATAGTATACATAAGCGACCCCAAAAATTCCACCAGAGAACTCTTACAGCTGATAAACACCTTCAGCAAAGTGGCTGGATACAAAATTAATTCAAAAAAATCAGAAGCGCTTCTTTATACAACAAACAAATGGGCTGAGGAAGAAATAAGGGAAACAACCCCCTTCACAATAGCCACAAACAACATAAAATACCTGGGGGTAACTCTAACCAAGCAAGTAAAGGACCTGTACAAGAAGAACTTCAAGCCCTTGAAGAAAGAAATGGAAGAGGCCTTTAGAAGATGGAAAGATCTCCCATGCTCATGGTTAGGTAGGATCAACATAATAAAAATGGCCATCCTACCAAAAGCAATATATAGATTCAATGCAATTCCTATAAAAATACCACACAAGTTTTTTATAGACTTGGAAAGAGCTATTTTCAATTTCTTATGGAACAACAAAAAGCCCAGAATAGCTAAATCAATCCTGTACAATAAAAAAAACATCTGGAGGTATTACCATCCCAGATTTCAAGCTGTACTACAGAGCAATAGTTGTAAAAACAGCATGGTATTGGTATAGAAACAAACCAGTAGATCAATGGAATCGAATTGAAGATCCAGAAATAGACCCACTCACTTATGGCCACCTAATTTTTGACAAAGAAGCCAAAACGGCACAATGGAAGAAGGACAGCATCTTCAACAAATGGTGCTGGTCCAACTGGATGTCCATTTGTAAAAGAATGAAGCTAGACCCATACTTATCACCTTGTACAAAACTTAAGTCCAAGTGGATCAAAGACGTTAATATAAGGCCGGTCACACTAAATCTACTAGAAGATAAAGTGGGAGAAAGCCTCGAACTAATTGGCACAGGCGACAACTTCCTGAACAGAACACCAACAGCTCAGGACTTGAGATCAACAATCAATAAATGGGACCTCATGAAACTGAAAAGCTTCTGTAGGGCAAAGGACACTGTCATTCGAACAAAACGGCAGCCTACAGACTGGGAGAAAATCTTCACCAACCCCACATCTGACAGAGGGCTAATAACCAAAATCTACAAAGAACTCAAGAAATTAAATGCCAAGAGACCAAATAATCCAATCAAAAAATGGGGGACAGAGCTAAATAGAGAATTCACAAAGGAGGAATCCCCAATGGCTGAGAGACACTTGAAGAAATGCTCAACATCCTTAATCATCAGAGAAATGCAACTCAAGACGACTCTGAGATTCCATCTCACACCTGTCAGAATGGCTAAGATCAAAAGCTCAAATGACAGCACATGCTGGCGAGGGTGTGGAGAAAAGGGTACCCTACTCCATTGTTGGTGGGAGTGCAGGCATGTACAACCACTATGGAGGTCAGTCTGGCAATATCTTAGAAAACTTGGAATAGCTTTGCCTCAGGACCCAGCCATACCACTTCTGGGTATACACCCAAATGCCTCTTCATGGAATCATAAGGAAGTTTCCTCATCTATATTTATAGCAGCCTTATTTGTAATAGCTAGAAACTGTGGAAACAACCCAGGTGCACCTCAACCGAAGAATGGGTTAAAAAACTGTGGTACATCTACACAATGGAATATTATTCAGCTATCAGGAACAATGAAATTATGCAATTTGCAGCCAAATGGATGGAACTAGAAAAGCTCATCCTGAGTGAGCTAACCCAGACTCAGAAAGATGCATATGGAATCTATTCACTTATAGTAGGATTTTAGCTATATAGTAGAAGGTATCGATACTACAACTAACACACCAAAGGGAACTTGGACATAGACTTCTTATTTTTAATTTTTATTTATTTTTTATATATTAGTTATATTTTTTCTATTTTTTAGTCTTTTTTTATCTATTGTATGCTTATTGATTTGTTTGTTTAATAGTTCTCTCTCCTGGGCAATGAGACACTTTTCACTGATGGTATTGCTTCGTAGATCCCCAATGAATGAAGAGGCTCTTGGCCCTCATACAACCTCTCAACTGAGATCAGTGACTGTTATATAAGGACACCCCACCCCAGAGAAATGGGATGGAAGGTTTAGGAGGTAAAGAAAAAAAATGAAATGTGATGTTTCGGCCTTTTACTACTAACTGTCATAAACTGTTTAGGATAATTAAGAAATACAAACTAATGGTTAGGCAAGCCGGTCATTGTGTTAGGTACTATGACAGCCTATTATAGTTACTTGCTAAGCTAATCAGAAATAAACCTGCTAAAAGACAAGCAACATCTGCTTACCCTAATATAAGAGATAGATAGGGCCTCTTCAAAAACCTCAAGAGATCTGCAGAATATGGCATTCAAAGATGTTTTCGTAACTTTAGATTTTTTTTATATCAAGACATATCAACTCCTGACAGCACCCCCTATTCTCCTCCAAGTAGAAGATGAGCATCGAAGAATCTCCAGTGGGAGATGACTGAATTAGTCGCAAGCCTATCTCTTGGTAGGAAAAGCCCCTTGCTCCAACTGTAGACAGAATGCTGTCCAAAAAGGACAAAACCTGGAAGCAGGTTAATTCGACAGCCTAGCTCTGCCAAGACAGGGTAGGTAAGTCCTTCATAACCCCTGCTCTACAATCAATGTCTGTCAGAGAAGCGGGGCCAAACGACTGAAGAGCAATGCTGTAATGTATGGAGAGAAAATGGGAACTGTCCAGGCAGCCACTGGAATGTCATTTCTTAGTTTTGGAAGATACAGACCCTGTACTTCCTATAAAATCAGATATATTTATCCCTCTCAGGTCTCTCAGGTGATTGAAGAACAGATAGATAGAGTCTCATAATTAAATTTTGAGTTGTTTTGGAGTCAAGAGAGTGTTATACATCTAAGAAGATACTTTTAAAATTGTGTTGCAATTAGTATGAATGTTGAGTCAGATATAGAACTTTAAACTCATGGAGATGGTTAGATAGTAGAATGTTAAAGTCGGGTCCAAATACATATGGACTGGTCATTGGGAATGTACATTAAGCCATATAACCCTCATAACTGTGGCCTAATTACAAAAAAAAAAAAGACTACCAGGACAAGGCTGAGGCAGCAACACATTCAAATAGTTAAATTTACAAAATATTACAAAAAAAAGAGCATCAAATAATCTTCCAAGAACTTTAGGATATATTGAAGACACCAAACCTAAGAATCCATGGAGAAGGAACTGATACAAAAATCTAACTTAGTCACTGAAATGATAGCAGAATATTTCCAAAACCCAAGAGAGAAATAGACATCCACACATGAGGCATTTGTAACCTCAATGTGAGGCAATTCTACCTCACATTGCAGTCAAGGCATCAAAAGTAGAATGCAAAGGAAAATATTGTAAGTTGTAAGGAAAATGTCCACTCAACTATAAAGAAAATGCACCAGTATAACAACAAATCTCTCATCGGTAACTCTAAAAGCCTGGGAAGCATCCAATGATACATTTTGAATCCTGAGAGTAAATAACTTTTAGCAAAGATTGTTATATCCACTAAAGTTATCTTTTAAAATTGACAGAGAAATATATATTATATATCCCAGTCAGGCACAAGGTAAAGCAATTGAGGACCCCAAGCCAGCACTGCAGAAAGTACTTAAAACGAGGTTATTCACAGAGGAGGAAAGACAGTCTCGATCATGAGAGGCTGGGAAGAATAAATTTCAAGATGAATAGATGAATAAAGGAGGGAAGAAGATATCTAAGATGTACAACACAGTAGTCTCATAAAAGGAATAAGGAAGAAAGGAAGGAAGGCACAATAATCCAGCCAATCAGAAAAGCAAATCAAGGAAACCCCAAGAATTAGCAAACTCCTCCTGGCAGCAACCTTAAATGCAAATAGGGCCCATTCACCATTTAGAAGATTTGGATGAGTTAACTGACCTAAGATTAAAATCTTACTATTTGTTGTCTCTGAGAACCATATTCCACTGCTAGAATGACTGACTAGGTTACGGTTATTATTGCTGTGATGAACCACTGTTACCAAAAAGCAAGTTGGGGAGATAAGGCTTTTTGGCTTACACTTCCATATTGTTATTCTAAATTAAGAAAGTCAGGACAGGAAGTCAAACAGGACAGGAACCTAGAGGCAGGAGCTGATTCAGAGGCCATTGACTTGCTTAGCCTGCTTTCTTATAAAACGCAGGACAATAACCCAAAATGGGCTGCCCCCCCCCCATAAACCACTAATTATGAAGATGCACTACAAGCTTGCCCATAGCTGAATCTTATGAGGGTTCTGTCCTTTCTGGTGACTCTAGCATGTCAAGTTGACATAAAACTAGCCGGTACAAGAGTCAAAGCATGGCAGTTAGGCTCTCAAGCAAGTAAATGTGGGCCAATAAGCTTGAATGGCTTCTGCTATCTGGTAAAGCAGACTTAAAGCCAGTAAGAGGAAGAGATAAGGAAGGTCACTAAAGTTAATGAGGGAAACAAAATCAAGAAATGTAACAACTGCAAATGTATATGCACTAGATTTTGAGGCTCCCAATTTCATAAATGAAACACCGATGGGAGGATGAGGTCACACAGGTTCTGGCACAGTAATTATGGGACTGGATGACTTCATTAATCCCTTTTCATCTTTACACATGTCACCAACAAAGACACTTCAGATCCCGAGATTTAACAGATATATCATCCAACAGATACCAAGTACACATTCTCCCAAGCAATCCCAGTAACTTCTCCAAAATTATTTACTTTATATGCAGGCTATAAGGCAAGCTTTATGTAACACACACACACACACACACACACACACACACACACACACACTTCCCCAATATTATCACAGTAGACAAAAACCAGAAAACAGTAGCTACAGAAACAAATACTTGGTCACTGAAGAAACTGGAGGGAAGACTGAAACATTTATAGACCCACGTGGAAATGCTGGTGCAGTAAATGCAAGGACTGGAATACAGTGAAGGCCATTCCCAGAGGAACATTTTTCAACTTTGGAGAAAAATCAGTGACAGAAAAAAAAATCTTCCAATTAATACATGAGCTAAAGAACTGACCAGACAGTTCTCAAAAAGGTAAATACAAATAGGCAATAAATATTTGAAAAAGCTTTCAGCATTCCTAGGCACCAGAAAAATGAAATTAAAGTACAACAAATGCTGACAAAGATATGGTGTAGAAGAACACTCAAATGCTGCTGATGTTCTAGAATGTCAAATGGGCAGCCTCCATAGAAAACAGTATAGCAAATTGGGATGAGGGGGTCTCACCAACCCTACATCTGACAGAGGGCTAATATCTAAAATATATAAAGAACTCCAGAAATTAAACACCAACACACCAAACAACACAATTAAAAAATGGGGCACAGAGCTAAATAGAGAATTCTCAACAGAGGAATCTCTAATGGACAAGAAGCACTTAAAGAAATGTTCAACATCCTTAGTCATCAGGGAAATTGCTAAGCAAAATGACTCTGAAAGTCCATCTCACACCTGTCAGAATGACTAAGATCAAAAACTCAAGTGACAGCACATGTTGGTGAGGGTGGAGAAAGGAGAACACTCCTCCATTGCTGGTGGGAGTGCAAGCTTGTACAACCACTTTGGAAATCAATCTGGCAGTTTCTCAGAAAATTGGGAATAATTCTATCTCAAGACCCAGGTATACCATTCCTGGGCATATACCCAAAAGATTCCCCACCATACCACAGGGACACTTGTTCAACTATGTTCATAGTAGTTTATTTGTAATAAGCCATAAACTGGAAGCAACCTAGAAGTTCCTCAAGAAAAGAATGGATAAAGAAAATGTGGTCCATTTACACAATAGAACACTACTCAGCTATTAAAAACAAGGACATCATGAAATTTGCAGGCAAATTGATGGATCTAGAAAATATCATCCTGAGTGAGGTAATCCAGACCCAGAAAGACATGCAAGGTATGTACTCACTTATAAGCAGTTACTAGCCATATAGTTCAGGATAACCATATTATAATCCACAGACCTAAAGAAGCTAAATAACAAGGAGGGCCGGAAGTTGCTTGAATCTCACTCAGAAGTGGAAATAAAATAGACATCTGAAGTAGAATGAGAGTGGGAACTAGGTGGGAGAGAGGACGTGGAAGGGAGAGAAGGTGGGACAGAAAACAGAAATCGGCGGTGGGGAGCCATCTCTGGGATGGGGGAGATTATGGGGGTGACTGACTCTAGCTGGGACTCCTAGCAGTGGGGGATATGGAGCCTACCTCCTGTAGCCAGGTAGGACTTCCAGTGGAGGAAGGGGGACACCAATCCACTCACAAAACCTTCCGCCCAAAATTTGTCCTGCCTATGAGCAGTGCAGAGATAAAGATGGAAAAGATATTGAGGGAATGGCCAATCAGGACTGGCCCAACTGGAGACCCACCTCATGGGAGAGAGCCAACTCCTGACACTATTAATGCTACTCTGTTATGCTTGCAGACAGGAACCTAGCATAACTGTCTTCTGAGAGGCTTCATTCAGCAGCTGATGGAAACAGATGCAGAGACCCACAGCCAAACATTAGGCAATGGGGATTCTTGTGGAAGAGTAGGGGAAAGGATTGAGGGAGCCAGAGGGAATCAAAGACACCACAAGAGAACCAACAGAGTCAACTAACCTGGACCCACTGGGGCTCACAGAGACTTAACCACCAACCAGAGACCAAGCTTGGGCTGGACTTAGGCTCCCTATACATGTGTAGCAGATGTGCAGCTTGTTCTTTATGTGGGTCTCCAAACACTTGGAGCAGGGGCTGTCTCTGACTCTGTTGCCTGCCTTTGGATCACTCTCCCATAGCTGGTCTGTCTTGTCCTTCCTCAGTGAGAGAGGATGTGCTTAGTCTTACTGTGACTTGATGTACCAGGGTAGGTTGGTACCCATGGGGGGCTCTTGTTCTCTGAGGAGAAGAGGAGGGATGAATGGGGAGAGGGAGTGTAAGGGTGGGACTGGGAGGAGAAGAGGGAGGGAGCTGTGATCAGGCTGTAAGGTGAATAAATAGATAAATAAATAAATAAATGAAGAAAAAGAAAAGGAAATCAGTATAGCAATCTCTCAAGAGAACTGATCTCTCAAGAGATCTTTTAAGAAAACAGAACTGATATATGACCTAGGTATATCAGTCCTGGGTAATACACTCAAATGTCTTAACTTCTACCATGAGAGGCTTTCCCACTTATATTTAGTGTTGCACTGTTAACCATAGCTAAAAATTGGAATAATTTAGATGAGCATCAACAGCCGAGTGAATCCGGAAAGTTGGTACATTATACACAGGGAATTTTTTTTTTTTTTTTGATTTTTCGAGACAGGGTTTCTCTGTGTAGCCCTGGCTGTCCTGGACTCACTTTGTAGACCAGGCTGGCCTCGAACTCGCAAAGATCCGCCTGCCTCTGCCTCCCAAGTGCTGGGATTAAAGGCGTGCGCCACCACTGCCCGGCTACACAGGGAATTTTACACAGTGTAAAGAAACCTGAAATCATGACACTGGCAGGAAAATGGGCGGAAATGTCAATCATTGATATGTAAAGAGCTAGACCCAGAAATACTAGAGCTATGTTTCCTCTCATGGAGAAGCTAGATTTAAATTTGTATATGTGTTTTGTATGTGTGATGGAACTACAAAAGGAGCCATGCAAGGAGGGGAGAAGAGCTCTTAAAGGAGTGAACTGCAGGGAAGGGAAGACAATGGAACACACATGGCAAATGTGTAAGGCAGAAGAGGGCCATTTGGAGGGGAAGGTGAATCAGAGGGTTGGGGAAGGGCAGTGGGGAAAAGGTGTGAGTAGCAACAACATTTGAAAAAAACCATACTGAAACCAAGTACTTCACATACTAGTAAAAACAAAACAAAACAAACAAACAAACAAACAAAAACCCCCCCAACAACCCAGAACTAAAATGCCCATGAGAATTTTGCTGCTTACTTTCAGGTGTTGGGAAGGCTAAACCAGATAACACATATAACACACATCACGATCACATAAGTGCGCACTGAGTGTAGACACACACTGGAATAATACATGTAATATATGTCATGATCACAAGTGTGTAGAGTGAGCAGTATGCACTGAGTCAGGCACACATGGGGTTAGCACAGATAACACACAGTGAGATCACAGAATTGTGTACTGAGTCAGGCACACACAGGGCTAACACAGGTAACACACAGTGAGATCACAGAATTGTGCTCTGAGTTAGGCACATACAGGGATAACACATATAACACACAATGAGATCACAGAATTGTGTACTGAGTCAGGCACACACGGGGCTAACACAGGTAACATACAGTGAGATCACAGAATTGTGCACTGAGTCAGGCATACACAGGCATAACACAGATAGCACACAGTGAGATCACAGAATTGTGCTCTGAGTCAGGTACACACGGGGCTAACACAGATAACGCACAGTGAGATCACAGAATTGTGCTCTGAGTCAGGCACACACGGGGCTAACACAGATAACACACAGTGAGATCACAGAATTTTGCACTGAGTCAGGCACACATGGGGCTAACACATATAACACACAGTG
>CAJQZJ010033256.1:297437-336621 GCA_907164525.1 Lophiomys imhausi | reverse complement strand
TGAGATCACAGAATTGTGCACTGAGTCAGGCACACATGGGGCTAACATATACCACAGATAGAACTGTGCCCTGCATCCAGGCACACACTGTTGAATTTTAAAGGAAACTTATCTTCAAGTCTAATTACATTTTAAGGCTGGCTCACAAGTAATGGTTTTCATCATGTCGTCTTCATAAGCATGTGTCATTATACTTCGTTCTCCTTCTTTCTACTTACTTTTCAATGCCAGAGGTGTGGCCTGACAGAACTGCTCACACACTCTCCAGCTGAGAATTCTCAGTGTATATCAGTTCAGTCATGAGATCAATAAGCACAAAGACATGACTGAAAATGGAAATATCCACATTCATCATTTAAGTTAAACTTTCTATCTTGAAATAATTACAACAAACAAACAAACAAACAAACAAACAAACAAAACAGACCAAAGGTACAGTCTGTTACAGGTTCATCCAGCTTCCTCTAACTTTAGCACTTTCCTGTGAACAGTTCCAAGGTGAGATCATTCATTATAGTTCGAACTGTACTTTATTTGTTTGGTTTCAATTGTAAATTTATTAATCCTCTCATTGTAGGAAGTAGAAATACAAATTGGTTTAAAAATCTCATTCTATGTAGCAAAAGTCTTAATAGCTATAGAACTTTATTTAGTAATTTTATTGTTTATTACTTATTTTATTATTTGTTTTGTTTGTTTTTTGGTGTTTTTTTTGTGACAAAGTCTCACCATGTAACTCTGGCTGGCCTGAAATTTACTGTGTAGACCAGGCTAACCTCAAAGATCAGCCTGCCTCTGCCTCCCAAGTATTGGGATACAAGAAGAGCATAACCCTGTCAGGTTTACTCAGTAATTTTAATTTATCTCTATTAGAAACTCAAATTTTAGAAATTTGGTAATCTATATAAAAAGTGTTTATAGTTACTAAAAAATAAACAATTTAAATTTCTAGTACATGAGGCATATTGAACACAGTATATTTCTTGTGCTTAGATAGAAAAAAAATCCAAAAAGTAAAACAATAACAATAGCAAAACAAACAAACAAACAAAAACAAAAATAAAACCCCACCGAAAACCAAAACCAACCCTCCCCCAAGCTCCCCAAGAAACCAAAAACCACTACACAGAAAATGTACTTCTCAAGATGGTGGCCACAGGAAAGAATCAAAGAGAAGTCAGATGAAAGCCATAGACAAAACTCTCTGTGGTACAAAACAAAATGTACAAAATAGCAAATGACTAAAAGGAAGTAAACAAAAATGTGAAAACATTTATGTGGGTAGCTTAGGCAACATTTTAATTTTATTTTTTAACCTCTATAAACATCAACATATATGACATTTTTATTACTCTTTTTTCTTAACTCTTTTAGAATCTAATGGAAAAATTTGCTTATTTTGACAAGCAAGAAAAATGTAGCTCAGACCATCTTTATGAATGTATAAAGTCTTCCCAATGATAAAGGCAGACGAGCCACTGCATTTGCCTAATTTCTTAATCCTGAGATGGGAAATGAATGATTTCACCCAAACCTTCAATACTCAGTGGCAATACAATGGTTCCCAAGAGTCTGAATACTAGATTTACAAATTTCAGTCTTCAGCTTTTTATTTTTAATTCATTCTTTTAATTGTCACTGGCATTTAATAAGCTGGGTGTGGAGATACGCACTGTAATCTCAGTACTTAGAAGGCTTATGTGTAAGAGCAGCCTGGACTATGCAGAGAGGTGCCTCAAGCCCAAAGGTTAAACAAAAGAAAATGAGAATGAAGTAGGTCAATAAATGAACTCACAAAACAGAATACATTTGGAAAAAATAATGAAACTAACTTAGATACATATGATATGCAATGTATTCTGAATTCCTTTATGTTTCTATACTAATACCATTACTGCTAAGATTTCATGTTCACATCCCTATTCTACTTCAAGTAGAAGATGAGCATCAAAGAATCTCCATTTGGAGATGGCTACATTAGTGGCAAGTTAGTCACTGGGAAAGAAAAATCCCTTGCTTCAACTGTAGACAGAATTCTGTCCGAAATGAACAAAATTTGGAAGCAGGTAAGTCAACAGCCTAGGTCTGCCAAGATAGGATGGGCAAGTCCTTTATAATTCGTGCTTTACAATTAATGTCTGTTAGAGAAACTGGGCCAAAAAGCTGAAGATATGCTCTAGTGGTATAGAGAGAAATTGGGGACTGTCCAGGCAGCCAGTTGTCTGTCATTTCTTAGTTCTGGAAGCTGCTGGCTCTGCACTTCCTGTTTGTTCAGATATATTTATCCTTCTCAGGTCTCTGATGTAGTTGAAGACTAGAAGGTTACAGTCTCACAGTTAAGTTTTAAGTTGTTTATGAATTGAAAGGATTTTTTTAGGTCTAAGAAGATATTTTTAAGTTGGTAATTCAAGTTAGGAGGGAAATTGAGTTAAGTATAAAACTTTAAACTCATCAAGATAGATAATAGAATATTATTATTAGTTGCCAAATATATATGGACAGGGCATTGGGAATGTATGTCAAATCTTATAGTATTCATAATTGTTTCCTAATTGTTTTGTATTGTATCTATTGTTATAAGAAATAGAGCCTTTTATTAGACTAAAAAGGGGAGATATTGGAGAAAAAAGATAAAATTTTAAAAAAAGGAAAAAAAAAGGAAGATTTCATGTTCAAAGAGGAACAGAATTGTGGAGATCAGAACCTAAAAGCAAACTTGTATACTGAATCCTATAAGGAGAAACTGTAAACTCTGTATTAAAGAGTTTGTGTGAACAAAATAGGATACAGTGCCCAAATAGCCAACATAAAGCCCAAGTTTATAAGTAACAAGGGGCAGTCAGAAATCACCGAGGATAAAATTTCTGTAATCTTTATTTGTTATGTTGAGATACAGTTTTATGATGTAGCCCAGGCTGTCTCTGCACAGGCACAAAAATGATGGATGATGGTAATACAACTCTACACCCAGCCTACATTCTTTGACGGCAGACAAACTATGACAAAACTCCAGTATGAATCAGGTAGGAACACGGTTAACATGAAAGTCTGATTTATCTGCTCTCTTTTCTCTAAGGACGCTTACAACTTGAATTATTTTCTGGGAGAAATTGCAAGTAGCATCATACAACAAAAGAAACACTAATGATTACTTAAAAATGAAGACTAATCATTGCTTAGCTCAGATGTTACATGTTCTTCATAAGCTAAAAGTTTGGGTCCTAGGGTGGCAGCCATCAGAAGTGGCAAAGTCTTTGAGCGTTGGGGCAGAGTGAGAGGTCCTCAGGTTACTGAGAGATGCCCAAGAGAGGATTGTGGGGCCTGTTCTCTCTCTCTCTTCTCTTTGGCTTCTCGGCCATGGATAAAGAGTTTGGCTTTCCTACAAGCTTTCATAATGAGTTTCCACAGATCCAGAGCAACAAAAAAAATTGGCCATGGAGTAAAACCTACCAAATAGTGACCCAAAACAAACTTTTTTCTTTGAAGTTGGTAATCTTAGGTATTTTGTGATAGTGATGGGAAGGTGACCAACACAAAGCATTATGCCAATTTAGGAAATCTGGCTCACAACATTGTTCTCAGACTTCATGGAACATTAGTCTCTAATGATTCATTAGTCTCAGTTTCATGAAACAAAACCATGAAGGCACTTTATGACCATTTAGTACTTGGCAGCTCAGTGTTCTGTAGGTCGAATGGAAATTAACTTATCTCCCTACCACTTACATCCTGCCAGTTTCCCTCCTTCAGGCCAATTACGAAGTCATTTTATTTTATTTATTATTTAATACTTATAGCTTAATTTAAAAATTAGGATTCATTCTTAAAAATAGCATAGAGTTCACATAACACTAAACAGTTATAAATTAGGAGTCTATAGAGAACACAGTTTGTCTTAACTCCTGTAATTACTCCACTCAGGTTCTATTTTGAGTATACTCATTGAGTCTTTATTACAGGCAGCCATTTTCTACTGGCTTAGAATCTAGTGGCAGGCTAGAGCAGCCTTCTGGAAGCTCATACCTAGCAGAGGATATGAAATATATTGTGACGATCGAGTGAGGTTAAATAATGACTAATGTATCTGAGTATCCAAAAGTATTCCTGAGTATTCAGCAACAAGTGTATGCTTTCTGTTGACAGTAGGCAAGCATGTATGGGCATGATAAAAAAAAAAGTTCAGAGGTCTAGATACAATAATTATCAGTGGGTGACTTCAGTGGCTGACTCTCGTCTTTAGCTAGGATATCCAAAGTAAAACTCAACAAAGAAACTTCATACTTCAACTAGACCACAGGTGAAACAGACTTAACAGAAATCTACAGAACAGTCAGTCCAACAGATAAAGAGGACAGGTTTTTAGCAACCCATATAATCTCTAAAGCTGTTTCAGTACAGACCACAAAGCAAGTCTTTAAAAATTCCTAGAAACCACATAAGACACATGGGGACAGACAGGAGGTGCCCTTCTATAAGCCAAGGAAGAAAACTCAGAAGAAGCCAACCCTACCAACACTTTCTTTGGACTTTTAGCCTTCAGAATTATGAGAAAATTTCTGTTGATAAAACTATTGGGTCTGTGTTTTTGGTTACTCTAGCCTGCTAGGATTGGGGTATGGTTTGGTATGTGTTTCCCCAAAGCTTCATGTCTAGTGTAGCCATGCTGAGAGGTGGTGGAACCTTTACAAGATGGGATCCCAGTGCAAGATAATTAGGTCTGGAGACATGATCCTTAAAAGTGATTGATGTTGGTCCTGTGAAATTAGTTCTAACAAAAACTGTTTATTATATCAGTGGGGTAATCCCACATACATGGTCTCTTCTGGATGGGGCCAGGTGTCTTTCTGTTTATTCACCATGCTATAGTACACCAAGCATTCCTCCTCTATCTAGCCACTAGAATTATGAGGCAAGTATATATCTTTTTATATAAACAAACAAGAGATTTTACCACAAAACACAAATCAGCAGCTTTTCTATATACTAATGATGAAATTTGCCAAGAAAAAAAATTAAGAAAAAAATGAAACAGGACCCCAGAAAACAATACTACTAACAAAGGAAAATAAGCCAAACCAAGTAGATAAATGACATCTCCATGAAAACTTAAGACAATATAAGTAGAAATCAGAAGATGGAAAAGTCTTGATATAGTGGAAATGGCTAAATTACCAAGAATTTTCAAATTAATATGGAAACATTAAAGACCTCAGTGAAAGCAATCTTGAGAGGAAAAAGCAAAGCTGGAAGCATCATGATACTTGAATTTAAACATACTATAGACCCACAGCAACAAAACAGCATTGTGTTGGGATAGAACCAGGCATCCAGATTGCAGGGTTTGAAGAAGTGTGGTCCCCACAGGCTCATATATTTGAATGCTTACTCATCAGGGAGTGGAACTACTACTGAAGGATTAGGAGGTGTGGCTTGTTGGAAGAAGTTTGTCACTGGGGGTGGGCTTTGGGGTTTCAAGGGCTCAAGTCATGCCCAGGCTCTCTCTCTTCCTGCTGGCTATCGATCTGGAAGTAGACCTCTCAGCTACTTTTCCAGCATCTATCTGCTTGTGTGCCACCATGCTCCCTGACATGATGAAAATGGACCAAACCTCTGAAACCACAAGCCCCAATATAATGTTCTCTAAGAGTTGCTGTGGTCATGGTTTCTCTTCACAGCAAAAGAATACTGTCTAAGACCCAGATCAATGGAATAGATTAGTGGACACAGAAATGAATGTACATAGCTCTAGCCTCCTTATTTTTAACTAAGGATTGAAAAACATAGATTAATAAAAAGACAGCCTCTTTAACAAATGGTGCTGAGTAAGTTGGATAGTCAACATCTGGAAGAATGAAAGTAGATCTGCATCTCTCATCCCAAACAAAAAACAACTTAAAATGGACCAAAGCCTTCACTTAAGACCTAAAATTTTGAAACTGCCATAGGAAAAACATTTTGAGAAGTAGGCAGAAGGCAAGGACTTTCTGAAAAGGACCCCATAACATGGGGAATAATCTCTAGAATTGAAAAATATAATTACATCAAATTAAACAGATTCTTCATGACAGAGCAAGCACAGTGCAGAACTAGATTACCACATATGAGAATGAAAACACTGCCAACTACATACCAGGTAGGTTAATATCTAGAATATATAAAGTATCATAAAATTAAATACCAATAAAATGTATCATCTAATTAAACAAGGATCGCTAGGATAGATAAGTCATACAGTATTTTACCTTTATGAGAATTTTCCATGCCACTTTCAAGAGTGGCTATACCAGGCTGCAATCCCACCAACAGTGTATGTGTGGTCTCCTTTCCCCCATATCCTCCTCAGCATCAGTTGACAGTCATTTTTCTGTTCCTAGTCATTCTGAATGGGGTGAGATGAAATCTTAGAGTTGTTTTGCTTTAAATTCAAGAACTCCACAAGACCAACAGAGTCAAGTAACGTAGGTCCATGGGGGCTCACAGAGTATGAACCACTTTTCAAAGGGCATGCATGAACTGGACATAGGCCCCATACACATATGTAACTCATGGGCAGGTTGGTCATCACGTGGCCTCTACTAAGTGGAGAAGGGGCTGTCTCTGGCAAGGACTATGAGGCCTGCTTTTTGATCATTTCTCCTCAACAGGGGGCTCAAGAGGAAGCACTGGGGGTGGGGAGAGGGAAGGAGCTCCCTTTCACTTTGGAGAAGGGGAGGGGGTGGGAGAAGGGGGAAGGAGGGCAGGGCCCAGAGGAGGGGAAGGAGGGGGCTGATTGGGATGTAACATAAAAAATAAAAAAATTCCTAATTGCTAAAGATGATTTTTTTGAGATATTTCTTAGCCATTTTTACTTTAAGTTTTGAGAAAACTCTGTTCAGATTTACAGAAACCACCCATGGACAATTCTCAAAAAGCTAATAATAAATGTATCATACAATCCCTGGAATATGCCTGAAAGTCTTGATATCCTCCTTACTTGCTCAGCCATGTTCACCGCCACTCTCTTCTCAGTAATTAAGAAATGAAAATGTTCTTTCTGATTTTATTTTGTGAAAGAGATTGAAGAGTATTGGTATTAGCTCTTCTTTGAAGGTCTGGTAGAATTCTGTGCTGAAACCATCTGTCCCTGGCCTTTTTTTTGGTTGGGAGATTTTTAATGACTGTTTCTATTTCCTTAGGGGTTATATGGCTGTTTAATCTGTTAAACTGATCTTGATTTAGCTTTGGTATATGGAATCTATCAAGAAAATTGTCCATTTCGCTTAAGTTTTCAAATTTGGTGGAGTATAGATTTTTAAAGTAGGACCTAAATATTCTCTGGATTTCCTCAATGTCTGTTGTTATTTCTCCCTTTTCATTTCTGATTTTGTTGATTTGGGTTTTTTCCCCCTTTCTTTTAGTTAATTTGGCTAAGGGTTTTTTGTTGATTTTCTCGAAGAACCAACTCTTGGTTTCATTGATTTTTGGTATCGTTCTTTTTGTTTTTAAGTTGTTGATTTCAGCCCTAAGTTTGATGATTTCCTGCCTTCTGCTCCTCTTTGGGGTATTTACTTCTTTTTTTTTTTTCCATGTCATCCAGTTTAGCTGTTAATTCCCTAATATGAGCTGTCACAATTTTGTTTTTGAAGGCACTTAGTTGTATGAACTTTCCTTGTAGCACAGCTTTCATTGTGTCCCATAGGTTTGGGTATGTTGTGCCTTCATTTTCATTGGATTTTAAGAAGTCTTTGATCTCCTTCTTTATTTCTTCCCTGACCCAGAAGTCATCCAGTAAAGAGTTGTTCAGTTTCCATGTGTGTGTAGGCTTTCTGTTGTTGTTGAATTCCAGCTTTATTCCATGGTGGTCTGATAAGATACAAGGGTTTATTTCTTTTTACAAATGTAGGTGCCTTTGTATTTGGGACACAGATGTTCAATATTGAGATGTCCTCTTGATGAATATTTGTTTTAATGTGTATGTAATGCCCCTCTTTGTCTTTTTTGATTAACTTCAGTTGGAAGTCTATTTTGCTTGATATTAGGATGGCCACTCCAGCTTGCTTCCTGTGTTCATTTGCTTGGAAAACCTTTTCCCAGCCCTTTACTCTGAGGTAGCATCTATCTTTGTTAGTGAGATGTGTTTCTTGTATGCAGCAAAATGCTGGGTCTTGTAAGCCTGTGTCTTTTTATTAGGGAATTGAGTCCATTGATGCTGATGGATATTAGTGACCAAAGATTGTTATTTCCCATTATTTTGGTGTAGGTGGTGGTTCTGTGTTTCTTTTGGTTTAGTTGCCGTGGCGTTTTCTATTTCCTCTGTTTTCTTGGGTGTAGCTATCTTCTCTGGGTTGGAATTTTCCTTCTAGGATCTTCTGTAGGGCTGGATTTACGAGTAGATATTGTTTAAATTTGATTTTCTCATGGAATATCTTGTTTTCTCCATCTATGTTGATAGAGAGTTTTGCTGGGTATAATAGACTGGCTGGGCACCTATCTGCTCTCAGGGCTTGTAGGACATCTGCCTAGGCCCTTCTGGCTTTTAAAGTTTCTGAGGAGAAGTCAGGTGTAATTCTGATGGGTCTGCCATTATAAGTTACTTGACCTTTTTCTCTTACAGCTTTTAATAGTCTTTCTTTGTTTTGTACAATTGGCATTTCAATTATTATGTGGCGAGAAGAGTTTCTTTTCTGAGCTAATCTGTTTGGTGTTCTGTAATACTCTTGGAATTTTATTGGCATCTCTTTCTTTGTGTTTGGGAAGTTTTCTTCTATGATTTTGTTGAAGATGTTTCTTGGGCCTTGGAGTCGGGAGTCTTCTCTTTCTTCTATGCCTATAATTCTTAGGTTCTGTCTTTTCATTGAGTCCTTGATTTCTTGGATGTTATGGGTGATAACTTTTTTAGCTTTCTCATTTTCTGTGGTTGTTGTACTCGTTTTTTCCATCGAATCTTCCACGCCTGAGATCCTGTCTTCCATCTCTTGTATCCTGTTTTTGATACTCATGTCCGTAGTTCCTGTCCTCTTCCCTTGATTCTCCACTTCCACTCTTATTTCTGACTGTGTTTTCTTTATTACTTCTATTTCCAGTTTCACATCTTGAAACATTTTATTCATTTTATACATTTCCAGATCCAATTTGCTTGTTGCCTTGTCTCTTTCCTGTTCAAGTTGAGCCACTTTGGGTTGGAGCTCTCTAATGGTATTCTCTTTTGCTTTCGCTTGTAAAACTGTGGACTTTTTGAATTCCTTCAGAGATTTAAATTCTTCTTGAAAGGACTCTATCACTTTCCAGAATGTACAATTGTCATCATTTTCATGTGTTTCAGCTGTGGTGAAGTGGTCAGGGCTTGCTGCACTAGCATAGCTGCATTTTGATGGAGTCATATTTCCCTGACTTTTATTGGCTCTGTTTTTTCGCTGACCTTTAGCCATTTGGTTGTTCTTAGTTGTTTTTTCCTGGTGCCTTCTTGGTTTGGTTCCAAGAGGGGCACTTTGGTGTAGCAGTCGTATCTCTTGGTGATCTGCCGCTTTCCACAGGCTGGATGTGGCCTTATGTGGAGGCTCTCAGTGTGTCTCCTTAGAGCTCAACCCTTCCTGTTTTGTCCCAGTTGGGGACTTAGGTGAGGGGTTGTGGTGGGTTGTGTTCCTGTAGGTTCCTGGGATTCAACTAGTCTTCATATAGATGACAGTGCAGGTTGGCAGGCCTCAGGCTGTCAGGTGGGGTTGTAGCTCCCCTGCAGCTTACGTGTCGGGACTGTGTTTGTGGTCCTCCCCAGCTGCTCTCAGGGGGTTCTCAGGGTCAATGTGCATCTAATAGCCAGAAGCAATGTGAGCCCACTCCCAGGCAATGAGGAATGGCCCAGGACTGTTTCACTGCTCACAAGTCAGAGCTCTCTGTTTCACACTGGGCATTCCGCATGCAGCGGCTCTGCTGGTATGGTCATGGGTGTTCAGGCACAGATGCTGTGGACTCTGGAGGTCCCAAGTTTGGGGGTTGAGTCCGCCAGCTGGAGTCCTGAAAGGATCTGACTCCGACGAGGAGGGAGAACAGTTTCCTGGCCTAGATGAGCTCCTGCCTGTCTAGGTGGTCCTCTCACCCCTAAGCACTAAGCCCTTAAGCTGAGTCACTCAGCAGTGCCCCCCAGGCCAAAACCTCACTGTTCCAGGGGTGGAACTATATATGCTGAAGATCTGGTTTCCCGCCGGAAGGGCCAGCACTAGCAAAAGAGTCTGATATTAACCCCACAATCTGTCCAGGGCTTGTACCCTGTGGAGAAGAAATCTGCCTTCCAACCCGGCCGCCCGCCTTTCTGCCACTCTCACCACTCCACCCATGTCTGTCTGCAATTGACTTTGGATACTGGCAATTGGGGACACTGTCTTCCAAGTTCCAGTACACTGCAGTGGAGTGAGTGTACCTACTGCCGCAAGTGTATAAGCTGTTTTTTCCAGTTGCAGTGTTCTTCCCAGTGACCACAAATCCAACAGAAGGGCCTGTATGTATGTCCAACACCCCTCTGGGGAAGCACAAATATGATTGTGCTTCCCAAAATGCCGGTGTGTCGTCACTAACATCTTGGCAGTAACCAACAGGTCTAATTGTACTTAAGGCACACTCAACAGGAGAGCAATCATACTTGATAATGGGAACTTACCCAGCCACTGCAGGCTAGTTAGCTCTTGTATCTAAGAGAAGAACTACTTTACTAAACTTGCCTAATTCCTAACTCTGTTCTAAATACTTACCCTTATACCTGCATATAAGTATATCTCTCACCCATCATCAAGGAAGTTTCTCTTTGAAGCAGATGCAGACCATTACAAAATACCACCACTGGTCAAAATACAAAGAACTGACTGTGGGATTCCTAGACCCAAGAGATAGACACAGCTATAAACACAACTCCTGTACTTAATTCATTTGAGAAATACAAATGAAGAGTACACTGAAATTCCATCTCATCCCAATCTGAATGACACAAAGAATGCAAGTTACAATAAATGCTGGGGAGAATGTGGGGAATGATGAACTTCTGCATTCAGCTGGTGGGAATGTAAAATAGCACAGGATAGAATAGGACTATAGGTAGAGTACAGAAGTCAGTGCAGTAGTTTCTCAACACACTAATATTAGCACTACTCTGTCACCTAGCTGTACCATTCCAAGTATTCACCTTGCACATCTATGTTTATTTCTGGATTTTTTCACATCAGCCAAGGTATGGAACCAACCTAAAAGTCCATAAGCAGATGGATAGATAAAAAAATTTTGGTATATACACAAAACAGAATTTTAATAAACTGTCAATAAAACATTAAATCATTAAATTTATAGAAAAAATAGGTGGAACTAGAAATCACTGTATTTTAAAATAAGCCAGATCCAGAAAAACTACTGCTTGTTTCCTATCTTATGTGGACTTAACTAAATTTAATTTGTGTGTGTGTGTGTGTGTGTGTGTGTGTGTGTGTGTGTAAAAGAGAGAGAGGGAGAGAGAAGGGACCACAAGAGGGGAGAATACCAATCTAAGTGAGGGACAAGAGAGAAATGAAATGGATGTGATATCAGGGCTGAAGGGGAGACCACTGGGTAGTGTCAGAGCTCTAACAGGGGTAAGGCAGAGACTGTGGGGGAGGACAGCAGAGTGTGACAAGAATAAGGGTAACACATGTCATATCCAGGCACAGAAATGCCACAACAAACTTTCATTGTATACTGTATACTCAAAATTTAATTTGAAAAAAGATAAGACCAAGAAAAAAAAAAACAATAAATACATTAAGAGACCCACCAATGGATTAAGATATTGGAATTTAAGACATGAATTTAAAAATAGCTTTGATTAATGTAATTGACAAATTTGATAACAAGATGAAGAATTATTTTAAAATGATGGGAGCTATTTTTAAAAATCAAATGAAATTCTAAACTGAATACACATAGCTGAAGAATGAGAAGTGTGTAGTCATTCAGCTAAAGGCAAATGCTACAAAAAGGTCCATCAAGGAGCTCCAATCAGAGAAGACTTTCCAGCAGCATTAGCATAACAGAGTAGGGGCTGTTCAGCAAACATCTTAGTATACAGTAGTGATATAAGTAGCAGAGTGGAGACATACGATATGACAGACAGATCCACTGTGGCCGCACAGGCACCATGTGATCCCAGTTTTATTAAGTTCAGAAATAGGTACAACTAATCTGACAGAAGCGAGGAGGGAGGCGGCCATGATCAGGGGAGGACGGGAGCATTTTAATGATATTTTTAATGCTCAATTTTCCTGATTGGAATGGCAGCTACAGAAATACAGAAATGTGTCTATGTTGCTGTAATTCCACAAAGGGCACATTTAGAATTTGGGCATGCTTCTTTCTATATGCATACAAAATGTTGACAATGTAACACCTATGCTTCAATAAAATGATTATGGAGGTGAAGCAAAAACAAATTACTTGGTTTTCCCAACTGATCCTATTGTGAATGCAGTGGTCAGGGGACCTTGAGGAAAGACTGGATTCCAGTTCTCCAGTGTGCAGGGTACATAGGGTTGTGTGACCTTTAAGATGTGGCTGTCAACTTCCCAAGAGATGAATGGACACTACTTGGTGACATCCAGAAGATCCTGTATCAGACAGTGACTCCGTACTCTTAATTTGGGTAAGGCCCTCACTCCACATCAGAGCATCTCCAGGACTTGTCCTTTCTGGGACTCACAGAATCACTCAGCTGGGGAGACCCCCGCATTCCTGCACAGAGAATTCCGACTCCAGCTATGTTGTCAGCACTGCAGTGTAGAAGCTGTGTTGTTGGTGTGTTATCTGAGCAGTCCTTGAATGTGTATCTTCCGCTGTCGTGTTTTGCGGGTCTGATATGCATTGTGCACTGTGTTGTGCATCTCCAGATGCTGAGACCTACAGAAATCTGTTTGCCAGGCAGTGCGTTTGGTTCCTTGCCTCTCTTCCTTGAGCTGCGGGCCACTCTTGTGCTGCTGCTGTTCATGAGATCCCGATCTTGATACTGAGTATTTTAGTACTGTGCTGGACTCACCCCATCTTCACCTAGATGCCTCACCCTGCTTGAGTTCTCATGGACCCATCACTATCATGTGTCACATCAGAGCCTACAATGCTTTCATCAGCATTTCTCTGTGTTCGGGTCTCTGGAGCACAGCCAAGGATCAAAAGTCACGCTTTTGAGCAGAGCATTTCTACAGGAGGAGGGCTTGGTGACACCATGCACCGATAGCCAAGGATGAGATGTGAGAAACCCTCATGAAGAGAAGAGCGCAGGATCCCAGTGGCTAAGAGACACAGAAGTGATCTGTCAGAGAAATGTTTACAGAGCAGAGCGAATGGAACAGATGTGGAAACCAGCTCAGGTTTTCTGAGGCATCAGGTGACTCAAGGTAGTGGGGAGCCATTCAGGAGCACTGAGAGTGGAGAGTCCATTCTCACTGGAGACATGTACTACAAACACAATGACTGGCAAAGTCTTCTGTCAGAATTCTCCACTTGTTAGTGCCAGAGAACACACACTGGAGAAGAGCCTTATGGATGCTGTGAGTGTGGGAAGCTATTTAACCATAAATCTAACTTTTTTGTACACCAAACAGTACCCAGTGGAGACAAGCCTTATGAGTATGGTGAATATGGGAGATCTTTCAGCTGAAATGCCTACTTCATTCAATACCGCTGAGTTCACACTGGAGAAGAGCCTTTTAAGTACATTGAGTGTGCAAAGGCTTTCAGATATAGCTCCACACTTGTTCCACACCATAGAATCCACAGTGGAGTAAACCTTATGAGTGGTGAGTGTGGGAAATTCTTCAGCTTTAAGTCTACCCTCATGCAAAATGAGAGAGGACACACTGGAGGAAGGTCATACAGGTGCATAAGTATGGAATGGCTTTCGGTTGCAAAGCTGCACTTGTAGAGCATCAGAGAGTTCACTCTAAAGAAAGGCCTTATAAATGCAGAAAATGTGGGTAACTGTATAGTTGCAGAACCAGCCTTAGAAATCCCTGGCGAGTTCATACTGGAGAAAAGCCCATGAGTACAATGAATGTAGAGAATCATTTAGGCAACATTCCAGCCTCTTCTGTCATAAGTGAATTAAAATAGCACAGGAATAAGCACATAGCAGATGTGCATGAAGAGAACACAACCAAACACCTGAGTGAAACAAGGATAATTCAAGATATGAAAATAGAATTGAATGGAAAGAGAAAAATACTGAAGAAAAATGCAAAGGTGGAAGTGAAAATTTTCAAGAAGTCAATCACAAAAGCTCTGTAGAAATCATCAGCAGTCAAGTGAGTGAGGGAGAGGATACAATACAGAAAACTGAAGGCTAGGTAGAGGAACTGGATCAGTTAAAGAAAATGATTCTTTAAAAAAATGTGAATACCTGCCCCTAGAGGCATTGCAGATGTGACTGCTATGTCACATGTGCATCAGTATGTGGCAGAGAGGAGAGAGGCTATATCTACATTTAGTGTTCTGACCTATGAATATTTGAATGAATAATAGCCTAACATTCCTGGAAAACAAAAAAAAAAAGCTGGATACCTACACCACTTTGGTGCCATGGGGTAGCCTGTTATGGCTACCAGATAAGTACCAGGCAAGTACCAGATGGGCTTCCAGGACAGGAAACAAACCAGAAACTAGAAGAACTTTGCCTGGCCCTGGATGTGGGGGTTGCAGGTGAGACAGCCCTGCCTTCTGTCTGGTATGTGGTGGTGTTGGCTAGGGAAGAGATGCCCTTCCCTCCCTTTTGGCCCTCACCACCATTGACTGACAGGAGATATGGCCCACAAGGGGTCACAAGAGCAGAAGAGCTGTCCCTGCCCCTCACATGCTGCAGCACCTGGGAGAGCAGGCCCTGTACCTTTCCACAGTAGAACTGGCCATGCATGTGGAGGTTGCTGGCCCAGAACCAGTGCTTTGAGTTGGCTCACCTCAACATCTATCCCATGGATGAACTGCTGGAGTGCAAGAAGAGGTTAGTTCCACAACCCAGGACTGCAGGATCTCCATGACACAGGACAGATATGGCATATCTGAGAGGAGTTCCAGTGAGGTTCCAGTACTGATGGAGTAGCAGAAACCAGGGGGCCTTGTACCAGACCAAGTAGTCATTATAATGAACATTTGCAAACAGAATGTGTAGACAAAAGGGAACATTGTGGGACATACTGAGATACACTACAGCTTCCACAATGAGCTGGGACAGATTGCCAGGGTGGAGGATGGGTCTGGGGGGAGGTAAGAGATGGGAGAAAATAGGGTGCGTGATGTGAAATTCACAAAATAAAATTTTTTTTCAATAAAAATGTGAAAAAAACAAAAGCAAATTACTGTTGTCTTTTTTTTTTAAAGATTTTATTTATTTATTATGTATACAGTGTTCTGTCTGCATGCATGCCTGCAGGGCAGAAGAGGGCACTGCACCAGATCTCATTATAGATGGTTATGAGCCACCATGTGGTTGCTGGAAATTGAACACAGGACATCTGGAAGAGTAGCCAGTGCTCTTAACCTCTGAGCCATCTCTCCAGTTCCCTGTTGTCTTATAGATCTATCTTTTATTAACATTTTATTAAAACATCCTCAGCCATAAATAATTTCTTCTTCCTGTTAGTTTTGATGTGTGCCATGTGCCTCATGGACCTGAGTTCAAGAGGTCTCTCTGTTCAGTTTCTTCAGAGAACACATCTGCCGTGTGGTAATATGCAGGCCGAAAAGGAACGCACCCCACAGCCACCTGAACCAGCTGTGACCACTCTCCCTGTCTTTAGTTGTATCCCTTATCCTATGAGGGTCACAAACACGTAACTCCCCTCAAGTTTCAGGTCAGCTTCTGTGTAGGCTCATAGGCTACAGCTTTATGTGTTTTCCTAAGATACTCCTTCAGCTTAAAAAATATAGAGGCTTCTTTGGCCTGTTGTTTTCTCTTCTCTTACACTACATCCTTGTGAATTTGCATTCTTTTAAAAAATTTCTAGATCTTAATTTTGATGGGAGCTTAAAGAAAGTTCAGAGATTAAAATATACATTTAGACTGTTGTGCTTGATTCACCTTTTTGCATTAATATTAATCAGGCTGTGATTAACTTCCTATGCTGTGACACAGTGCATGCAATTTTCCTTACATGAAGCATCTTGCCAGAATGTTTTTGTTTTTTACAGTATCTTCAACTGTAGACTATAAGTGATAGAAGAGATATACAGGTGTGCTTGTCTTCTTGTGATATCTCCGGGGAACTGTCAATATGCACTGCTATGTTTTATTATCAAATGAAATGTATAGGCAGAGTGCCTGGTGAACGACCCACGTCCAGGTGGAACACAAGCCTGAAGTCCACAGACAAACTTCTAAGAAATCACCTTTGACATCTTATGTGCAGTTTTGCTTCCGGAGTCTAGAAGAATTGATTTTTAATAAAATAACCCCAGGTGAAACTAAAAGGAAAACATTAGTATTTTTTTCAATATTTTTGGTTGTTTATAACAATTGTAAGAGGTTGTATGCTAGCATATAAGTACTAGGCAGCTGAGTAATCTGTAGATTACATTAATCAAATTAAGTATAATATGAATATTCTAGTCTTTATACAAACAATGAGAGGGAGAACTCAACTTTCTTTCCATTTGCAACACAAAGGAAATTATTACTGTTGTCAACTCATATGAAACTCATGCAGAGTAAGAAGAGAGAGAAGAAACTATGGAGCTCTTGGACGCTCACCATTATTTGTATTTCCTTCTTAATTTGGTGGCTTTTCCATACAATGAACCCTACTTTGCAAAACAAAAACCATATATGTGCTTTTACTAGCCTCCCTTGCAGCATTTAATCCACAGACCAGACAACCATTGATAACATACTTCACTCAATAGAGAGAAGCATGAAGAAGAAATCTACTTCTGGCCGGAAAGTAGACATGGGCTGCTGTAATAGAAACTCTAGACCCTGGAGTCCAGAACTTATGACTTAGGGAGCCTGCACAGCTGCTGCAATAGCTGTGGGGAGTCAGAACCATCTGCAGAATGATTTAAAAAAATTAGCCCTTTTATTAGACAAAAGGAGGGAATTGATGGGGTGATGTTATGCATTTTAAAATGTTAATTAACCTGCTCCTAGAAGCCAGCTTGCTGTACATCAAGTAATGCTATGTTACCTTGCTTTCTAATCATTGTCTCTGATTGGCTTTAATAAAATGCCAAGGCCTGTGACTGAGCAGAGAGAAAGGTAGGTGGGGCAAAGGTTTCTGGGAGTAGAAAGAGAGGATCTTGGGTAGAAGAGAAGAACCCAGAGGAGCAGGAAGAAGGAGGACACATACCATGGGAACCTCATTCCACATAGTCTGGAACATCAGCATAGCATGGAGAATAACAGTCCAAGGGGACGTATGTATATATGGGTTTTATTTGGAGAACAGAAGTAAGGGCTAGCTTAGATGGGCTAAGATTGCACAATTCAGGCTAAAGCTTGTTAAAATCCTTCAGGTGTGTGTGATTATTTATAATGGCAGGTTAAGGATTAACACCAAACACCGCCGACCAATTAATGATAATTTAAATACTGGTAAGTAATTTAATTAATTACTTCTACAAACCTCATGTTAGGAGCATGCTAGGTTTACTCATGGCTATAGACTGCAAGCCTGCTTTTCTAGATATCCTAGATATACTGTACCTTGGCCAAATTCCTTAAAAGTTCCTCCTCTTTTTCAGTTACCTAAAGAGAATTGTGTCTGCAATTAAATCACAGCTCAGATGGAAAGTGCTATCATAAACAAAAAAGAAACAAGCTTGAAATATAGACACGAATTGTTATATTAAGCTTTAGTAAAGTTATTTGATCTAGAAAGAATCAATATGATTATGAACAAAATTAAGTTAGTAGAACAAATCAAACTACTAAAATGCACACATACTGCCCCAAAGGCATGGTAATTTTAAAAATACAGCAGAGATTTTCTAATTTCCTAGAATTTAGATATTCAATATATGCCCCAACAGTCTTCTAAATTTCACTGGTGTCTGCTATAATTGCTCCCTTCTCATCTCTATTTTACTGATTTCTATCTTTCTCTTTTAGATACATTGTCTGAGGGTTGTCAATTTGTTCAGCATTTTGTAGAGCTAAATCTTTATTTCATTTGGATCTCTGTATTGTTCATTTTGTTTCCTTTTCACTAAAATTGCCCAATGTGTATTATTTCTTTATACTAATTTGTCTCAGCCTGAGCTGAACAAAAACAACCACAGTAGGCATGCTAAAGGGGATAGGGGAAAGCCTATGTGGTCCCAACCCTACCCCAAGGGCTGCAGACAACCAAGGAATGCTGAGAGCAGAAAAGGAACCTTCCCCAGGGAGAAGCACACAAATGAGTTTTCCAGTACCCGATGGTCAGTCCTTAAAACATGCAGAAGTAACATTACATGGACTGAGCAGGCTGAACATATATGTGTGTGCGTCTGTGTGAGTGTGTGTGTATACCTGCAGATATGCATGTAATAACAATTAAAATAAAGATCATGAATTTGATAAACGAGCAAGTAGATATATATAAGAGATTTGGTGGGAGGAAAGGGAAAAGGGAAATGAATATTATTTCAAAAAAAACATTTATTACTAAGTACTTAAAGATAAAGATGTTTTCATGGCACACAAAATTTTTTTTTCTGACTATGGCACCCACTTTTTAAAAAAATTTAATAACCCAAATGCAATAAAGATAGGTCTGACCCACCCTCCTGGGAAAAAATAATTATTCTTCATGATCAAGAAGGCTTTGTTCCAGGAATGCAAGAATAAGCCAGTGCACACACAGAAAATGTTATACACTATATAATAATACTCAGGACAGAAATCACATGATCATCAATGGACCTCTCTGACAAAGTTTAGCAAAATCTACATGGTTTAAGCAATCAAATATCTGAAATAAAAGGAACCAATCACAGCTTTAAAAGGAAAATATGACAAAACTATAGTTAATTCAATACTTAACAATGAAAAACTTAAAGCATTTCCACTACAAGAGGAAGACAGGATACCCTCTTCCTCTATTCTTATTCTTAGCTAGTGATGTAAGATTCCATAAGTAAATAAAGGACACAAACAAGAAAACAAGAAGTCAGTGTCTCTATTTGAAGAAAATATGATCCTGTACATAAGAGAATCTAAAGACTCTAACATAAAATTTCTAAAACTGATAAAAACACCTTCAGCAAAGCATGAGGCTATAAAAATCAACATACAAAAATAAGTTGTAATATATATATATATTAGAGAAAAGAAAAAGAAGAAGAAAGCCATGACGTTCGTGATGCAGTTTCAGGTAGCAGCACAGATACAAGGAGGTATATATATATATATATATATATATATATATATATATATATATATATAAACACAATGGAAGAACCAGAAAACCAACCCCATTCACAATAACTTCAAATATTACTTTGGAAAAAATATAAATAAAGAAGTAAAAGATTCTACAATGAAATCTTTAAAACACCAGAGGTGGAAAGATCTCTCCAGGCTCATGGATCAGTATAATTAATATCATAAAAATGGCTATATCAGACCCAGGGATTCCATGCAATTCCTATCAAATTCAAATGACATTGTATACATGTATGAATTTCTCAAAGAAAAGACAATAAAATAACATTAAAAAATGCAATGAAGCTGCCTCAGGAGGCAGAGGCAGCCAGATCTCTGAGTGTGAGGCCAGCCTGGACTACAGAGTGAATTCCCTACAAAGAGAAACCCTGTCTCAAAAAAAAGAGAGAGAAAAGAAAAAGAAGAAGAAAGCCATGACGTTCGTGATGCAGTTTCAGGTAGCAGCACAGATACAAGGAGGTATATATATATATATATATATATATATATATATATATATATATATATAAACACAATGGAAGAACCAGAAAACCAACCCCATTCACAATAACTTCAAATATTACTTTGGAAAAAATATAAATAAAGAAGTAAAAGATTCTACAATGAAATCTTTAAAACACCAGAGGTGGAAAGATCTCTCCAGGCTCATGGATCAGTATAATTAATATCATAAAAATGGCTATATCAGACCCAGGGATTCCATGCAATTCCTATCAAATTCAAATGACATTGTATACATGTATGAATTTCTCAAAGAAAAGACAATAAAATAACATTAAAAAATGCAATGAAGCTGCCTCAGGAGGCAGAGGCAGCCAGATCTCTGAGTGTGAGGCCAGCCTGGACTACAGAGTGAATTCCCTACAAAGAGAAACCCTGTCTCAAAAAAAAGAGAGAGAAAAGAAAAAGAAGAAGAAAGCCATGACGTTCGTGATGCAGTTTCAGGTAGCAGCACAGATACAAGGAGGTATATAGAGGAAGGAAAACAATTCACCTGTGCTCACTTGGTGCTCCCCTTGCTGCTGCTGATTCCTTTGCTGCTATCAGATGCGGCATTTCCAAGCTTCTGTTACTGACTGAGGAACAGTGGCCCTGAGGAACCCTCCAGGTATTCTTTGTCAGGTTGGGACTGCTAAGACACCTAGCCCATGGGACTGAGCAACTCCTGGGTTATAAGCCTCTCCAGTGTGAGATGGCCACCTTCAACTACACAACTGAAGAGGCACCCAGCTTCAAGGACAGAGCAACTACCTGGTTCTCAGTCTCTCAGGTATGCGATAACTATTACCATTTCAAAGTAAGTGATTTAATGCTGTTTTTTAGAACACAGACACACACACACACACACACACACACACACACACACCACTACTGATTCCTATTGGTTCTGTTCCTCTGAAGAACCCTAATATAAGTTTTCATAGAACCAGAAAAACATTTGTAAAAATAACATGAACACACAAAACACACTAAATACTCAAAGCAATCTTGAGCAAAGAAAACAATGCTAGTAGTATCACAAAGTCTGGTTTTAACTTCTACTATGTAGCCATATTAACAGAACCAGCATAGTACTGGTACAAATCAGATATAAAACAATAGAAGAGACTAGAACAGAGGATTCATAATTAGGTCTATACAACTTTAGCAAACTGATTTTTGATAAAGATGCCCAAACCATAAAACAGAGAAAAGAGAGCCTCTTCAAAAAAGTGTTACAGAGAAAACAGGATTATCCACACACAAAACAGTTCAATACCAGACGGGCCAAATGCTTACTGTTGCAAACTCTTAAAAATAAAAGTATCTTGAAATTAAAAACAAACAAACAAGCAGAGTGAGAGTGGACCCCTAAACTCTATACAAGAATAATAGAGGACGTCAATGTAATACTGTTAGAGGAGAAAATTGGGAAAACACAGCAGAGAACAGGCATCAGCAGGGATCTCCTAAAAAGGACTCCAGTAATCCAAGAAGCAATAGGAAGAACAGGGAAATGGGATTACATGAAATTAAAAAAACTTTTGCACTACAAAACAAACCATGAGCTGAGTGAAGGCACAGACAGGTGAGTGTCTGACAGAGGATTCCCAGCTAGACTAGCAAAAGAACAACCTACCCCAAATCCAAACAACTCAATCACTAAGTAAGCTGATGAAATTACGGTTCTCAAAAGAGCAAGAATGAACGTGTAGTAAACATGAAAAAAAAAAAAAAGTGCTAACACCCTTAGCCATAAGGAATTTAAACTACAGAACTTGTATCTCACCTCCTTCAGGGCGGCCATCACAGAGGACACACCAGAAACGCTGGCGAGGCGGGGGAAGGGCAGCCTTGCCTACTTCCGATGGCGATACAAACTAGTCTAGCCAATACCAAGACAGTTCTCAATTAAAAAAAAAAAAAAAACTCTTATGTCTGTAATTTACATTTTCACTCTAAATTAACATTTCAGTTATCTCTTACTTTATGCCTCTCCTAAAAAAAGAGCTCCCAAAACCTGAAAAGGAGGCATACCATCTTTATCAGCCGTTTCTTGAGGCTTTGACTTTAAAGTGAAGATCTTCCGCAGCTTACAGTTAGCAGAGACGATGATTCCGTCCAGCGACTGGAAAACGGCTCCCTTGAATATCCCGCTGGTGAAGGCGACCAGGTCAATGCACAGATTGTACCACTGAGATCAAAGGAAGCAGGTGAGAGTCAGGACTCGCCAGGACACAGGAGCAGAGCGCACAGCACAAAGCACATCTAACCGGAGCCCTCCTCCAGCTCCAGGGCTCTGTTTTGACTGAAGGTTTCTGAAAAGTGGCCTTAGTTCTTTCTGCTCCACAGATCACCATAATCTGAGCTGTAGGTTGGTTACCTGACTATCCCGCTCCCGTCATGAGACACCACGGCAGATCTGGGACAACAGCTCTCTTGTCTGTGGGCACCATGCAGGTGGGACGCTAGAGGCAGGTGCTTTACATCACTCAAGGCCTGGACATTAGAGATCAGTAGCTCTTTGTTCGAGGGATTAATTTGATTACAATTAGATACTTTAGTTTTGATTTTTAAGAGGTAGGGATAAAATTAGAGGCTTGGCTAAATGGTACCCAGTACCATCTATTTACAACCAATTAACCTATTATACAGAAATAGATTCTTCTAAAGGATTTGTAATTATACTGGGTATGTGCCAATTTTGAAGTACTCTTGCAGGTGCTAATTCCAGCTTATTAAACAATTAGATCCCTTAGTACTTCATCAAGTGAGTTCTATAGTATAACTACAAAGAAAGAGGAAAAATAACCATTAGTGAAAAATTAAGACATATTTAAGAATTCAGGATAAAAAACAGAAAAAAAGTTGAAATTAAAACAAAGTAGTATTAAAATTCTGTGAGTTTCTTTTAAATATTAGGGTCGTCAATTTTTTTTTAGAAGCAGTTTTAAATGAGATCTTTTCTAGGAAGGATGTTGATTTTAATATGGAGGCAATCTCAAGGTTGTCTCAATAACTGATCAGTAAGAGATTGTACCGAGTTACTGAGTAAACCAAAAAGATTATATTTTTTTGTAGATATCTCAATTGTGAAGTTACATGCTTAGGCCATGAGATACTATGGTGTCATGGGGGGGGGGATAGAACCTGGAGTTAGCTAGGGAGGAGGTGGGTTTGAGCACATGTGGATAATGTTAATCAGATGGATTGTGCAATGGGAGGGAAAAGCCTCTGAGGCCAGGTACAGAAAGCTCAGGAGGGGAACCTGAGATTCTCTGCAAGGCAAACGTTTCTGAAGTCCTGCCCATAATACTGTGCAAATGCAGAGCTTTGGGAGGTTGAGTTTGGGTGAACCTAGATGTAGAGATGCTCTGAGTGACAGAGGAGTCTGTTTGGGATGAGTTGCGAGTGAGTCAGAATAAGGATCGCTGAGACACAGAAAGAGTAGTTTAGGGTCTGTTGGTCATGCAAGTATGAAGTGAGAAGGCTGGTTAGAAGGCAGACATGGGCATTATTAGATATGGGGAACAAACTTAATAGACAGGCCCATCAGATGGAACTTGGTGGCCTGGTGAAATCCAGATCCTAGGGGATGGGGGTGTGGGTTTCTTTTATCTATTAGTATATTATGTAAGTACTATTTTGCTATGAATGCAGCTTCTTTTCCTAAGAGACTTAACGTGCCCCAGTTCTAGCTAGCTAGCTCAAGCCACCAGGAACGCCACTCCTCCTTCCCCTACATGCTGAGCACACATTAACTGCCGGCCTGGCCGCTGGCCTTGCCTCTGAGGATGCAAACACACCTAAGACAGGCCTCTGTCTTAGGGAGAGAGGCAGACATGTGGCTTCTCCTTAACACTGTTACCACAGAGGGGGCTTAGGATGGGTTAGTTTAAAAAAAATTACTAAAAATTGTCTCGGTCATAGTCATGCATCAAATAAAAGCCCAGTACTGTCAATCTGGATCACACTATTAAGTCAGTTAACTGTTTCTCTTCTCTATATTTTACTTTTTTCCATTTTTAGATACTAATTCACCTCCTGATCCTCTTTCTGACAGGACTTTTAGTTCACTTACACATCCTGCTTTCCAAACTTCATCCTCCCTGGATTACCAGCTTTTGTTTACTCTCTTTTCCCCTAACATTTCATATTCTGAGATTTCTTATATGGGAATGCAAATATTATACCCATGGAGCTAAGTGATACTTTTGCAACAACTTTCTCTTCCACTATACACCTTCCCCCTTTTTTATATTTTGAGTTAATTGCTGGTAGTATTACCTGCCTTTCTTTTGTTAAATTTGACTCTTTAAGTCTTCTACTTCTTGTAAAGGCTTGAAGATGCCACCCAAGTTTGGTTTTGAACAATAAGAAGTTTTCCAGGTACAGAAGACAGATGAGCACATCACTGCACCTCAGGGCTCTTTCCTTTATCCCTGCTTCTCTGAGCTGTGCTGTGAGCTGCACCACCAACACTGCTCAGGAGTTGGAGCCCGCCTCCTTCAGAGTCCAGGGAACCGGTGCTTGTCCTGACAGTCATGATGCTTTTTTATTCACTCTACCTGACTCATGCTTGATTGGAAAATCTCCAATAGGTGATAGTAGTTATGTGTCTATACATAAATATATGAAGACATGTAAATGCATTCATGTCTTCACATGTACACACACACACACACACACACACACACACACACACACACACACAAACTTTCGTGGTTTAATCCTTAAACAAATGTCTGAGAATTGCTATCTTTATTCCATGGATCTACCACCAAGAAGAAATCCACCTTGTCTAGAGAAACTAGAAATATATTCACATATATTCTGGTTTAGCTGATTTTATAAAGGTTATAATTTTCATAAGATTCAACAAACAACTCTATATTCACATAAATGCTATGATGTATGTTATGGAGTTTTTGGAAAGAGGATAAACACTCTACTACTAATAAGTGGATTATATGAATCACAGCTGATCTTTATAAATTATGTTTTCATTATTGTTGGTGGCATCACCCATTATTAAAGTCTGTCCTTATGCCTCTTGACATTTTCTTGATCTTTAGTTACTCTATTTCTATGTATAACTTTAATACAGCAGGAAAGAACTACTGACCTCAAATATTTGTAATTGTGAGAGTTTAATACATAGGCAACGGAAACAAGTCTGATGGTGTAAAGAGCATTTGCCATCTTTAAGACGTTTTTGAGATTCACATATTAAAAATCTTGGTGGATGTTCAATATACACTTGAAAATGATGTATATTATGTAGTCATTGGATAAACTTTCAACATGTCAAAGAGTTCGGGTTAGTTTACGGGTGCTTCCCTGGCACACAGTCTTCCTGATTTTCTGTCAGTTTTAAAGGGAGGAGTCTTGCAATTTCACTACACTGTCTGTGCCTTTCCCCATTTGTTTTGTTTTTTTTTTAGCTTTTCATACACTTTCAAGATCTCTTATTTAAGTGTGTACAGATTTAGAGTAGTCATGTTATGTCATTAGTAGTTTTTTCTTTGACAAATACATGAGAATTTCATATTTTAAGAACTTTTGTATTTGCTGGGTCCATTACTAAGCAGAACTGCCATGGGGAAGGGAGAGGTAGAGGAAAGCTGTCTACCTCATGGCAGCCAGAAAGCAAAGAGGAGGCAAGAAGGGGCTAGGACAAGCTATCACCCTTCAATGTGTTCTCAGAGGCACACTTCAATCAGTGCTCCACCCACCCAACAGCCACTCCACAGTTCCACTATTTCCTAATACTTGAAACCATTGATTAGGCCAGAGTCCTCAAGGCC
Source organism: Lophiomys imhausi (assembly GCA_907164525.1). Classification (NCBI taxonomy): domain Eukaryota; kingdom Metazoa; phylum Chordata; class Mammalia; order Rodentia; family Muridae; genus Lophiomys; species Lophiomys imhausi. The sequence continues at coordinate 310,938 of CAJQZJ010033256.1, read as the reverse complement.
AAATAATTTACGGAAACACTCTCAAATACACACTCAGGGCTGTAATTTACTTATCTCCCAGTTGTATCTTACACACTAATGGTCTCGATTAACCACTGCGCTAGGAAGATGGTTATGCAGATAAAAAGCACTTTTATACAAGTGTGAGGAGAACCTGAGGTCTTTACAGATTCTGCATAGTAATCCTCTATGAGACCATCAGAGAGTTGGGACTGGACAGAGCAGCAGCTTAGAGGGAAGCAGCCAGTTGGTCCAGGGCTGGAAACCCTTTCTCACCTAGGCTACATGGAACAGGCAGTTGGAAAAGCCAGTGACACACCCACATGAGAAAAAGAGGGTTTTCTGTACACGACCTGTAAAGGATCATGATAAGCCTTTTCCTAGCTCATTCCAAATCTTGGAGTGCTTTTCTCTCTTTTAACAAACTGTTTCTATCTGTTACTCTGTGTCTCCGGTACAACTCTTAGTCCTGGGCCTTAACAATCCGGCACCATCAGTAGGTGCTCTCCAAACTGTGATCCACATCTGGAATGAGACGTATAGCTAACAGAGATTGTTTTCCATTCTTCCAGCCGACTCTACACAAATGTTTCCTCGGTGGTGCAGAGCTTTTAATTTCATCCAACCTCATCTACCAGTTTTCATTATCTTAGCTCCTGGAGCTTTTTTTCAGAAAGCCCTTCCTCACTTACGCCTATAGACTAAAGTCCCTTCCTATAGCAGAGATTGAAGCCTTACAGTAAGGTCTTTTTGATTCATTCTGAATAGCTTTATATATAGAATGAGCAATATAGGTCTAGTTTTACTTTTATATGTAGATATCCAGTGTTTCTACCATCATTTGTTGAAGAAGCCATCTTTCTCCAATGCATGTTTTTAGCACCATTCTTGAAAATCAGATTCTGTAGCTGTGTGAGTTTAATTTGGGCCCTTGGTTCTAGTCTGTGGATTCACATTTGTTTTTTCTATCAGTGCCATGCTGTTTTTTTGTTACTATGGGTCTATAGTGAGATCCAAAGTCAGGCATTGTGACACCATCAGCATTGTTCTTGTTATTCATGCTTGCTTTGGATATTCTGAAGCTTTTCTTCCTGCATGTGAATTTTACGGGTTTTATTTTCTGTGATGGTGTCATTGGAGTAGACAAGGAATATACTAAGTCAAGTAGATTGCCCTCAGTAATACATTTTCACTGTACTGATTTTGTTGATCTAGGAGCATAGGGTTTCCTCCCCCCATTCTAGCATTGTCTTTGATTTCTTCATTGTTTTAGGATTTTCACTGTAGAAGAAGCTTTCTCTTTCTAAGTTAGGCTTATCCTAGATATATTTTAAAGATGGTGGTGAATAGAATCCCTTTCTGGATTCCTTTCTCATCATGGTTGGTGGTGGATAGGAAACTACTGATTTTTGTATGCCTCTTTTATATTCTGTTACTTTGCTGAATGGGCTTATCAGTTAAGTTTTCTGGTGGACTCATTATTGTCTCTTACAAATCGGATTATATTATATGCCTACAGATACTTTGACTTCTTTTTTTGTGTCTCTCCCTTTTCCTTATTGCTCTACTCCTTCAAGCACTATATGAAACAGGAGTGGAGAAAGAGGACAATCTTATTTCTTCTAGGCAAATTTTAAAGTTTGTCTTTCACTTATAATAGTGTTGGCTACAGGTTTGCCATATTTATCCTTTATTATTTGATGTATGGTCCTCTTAGTCCAACTTTCTTTAAGACTTTTATTCTGTAGTGCCACTGCATTTTGTCAGAGGTCTTTCCTGCATCTACTGATTGACTGCTATGTTGCGCTGGCCAGTTTTATGTCAAGGTGACACATACTAGAGTCATTTTGGTAGAAGAAATCTCAGTTGAGAAAACTTCCCCATCAGACTGGCCTGTGGTGCATTTTATTGATTGATAATTGATGTGAGAGGCCCCAGTTCACCAGGGGAGGTGCCATGCCTGGGCAGGTGGTCCTGGATGCTGTAAGAAAGCAGACTGAGCAGGACATGGGGAGCAAGCCAGTGAGCAGCACTCCTCCATGACCTTTGCTTCAGTTCCTGCCTTGAGTTTCTGCTCTGAGTTCTCTGAATAATGGATTACAAGTTGTAAGATGAAATGGACCCTTTGCTTCCCAAGCTGCTTTTGGTCACAGTGTCTTATCACAGCAGCAGAAACCCTAACTAAGACATATGTCTTGTACCATTCTATCATCTCTGGAAGGAAGCCCAGTCATAGTAAATGATCTTGTTGATGAGCAGTTGGAATTCAGCCTGCACATGTTTTATTGAGCAGTTCTTCAACTGTGTTTATATCAGGAGCCTGGCTTATAATCATATTTGTTATTGCATCCTTTTCTGATTTTTGTATGGTAATACTGGCTTTATAAAACTAGTTTAGTAGCAAGCTTTCCTTTCTGTTTTATGGAACAGTTTGAGGAGCACTGGCTGTACTTCTAAAAAAGTGGGGAAGAATCTGAATTCTTTTTAGTGTGGAGAAGAATCTGCTTTTTAGTGTGGAGACTTTTTATTTACCTGTATGAGCATAAATAACAAATTAATAATTTATAAAATTATTAATTAAACTAACAGATGATTTATTAAATTATTAATACATTATCAATAAAATAATTATTAATCAAATGGGCTCAGGCCCTGTGCTTGTCTAGATCCTTGAGTGGGTACATATGCATTGGGCTTGTTTCTGTGTGGTCCCTTTTGAGAGGAGAGGCATAGGACCAACTTCTGTGTGGTCTTCTCCGATATCAGGCTATGACCAAAATTGTGTCTGTGGAACACTAAATGGTCTTTGTTCCCCACCCCCTTTATTTTAGGTATTCTACAACACAGGCATCAGATTATAGTCTCATGTAACCTGTTCCGCATTCACAAGCTGTGCAGGGAAGGAGCTTTATTTCCATGGGCTCCTAGCCATCTACAGCATGGGTCTTTTTAAAATGGCCATTTGCTGTGCTAGTCTGAGCACTGAGAATGGAGTGTTTTTCTGGCATGTATATGTATGGGGACCAAAGATTGGACTGGTTGGATGGCAGAGTTGGTTAGTGACATATCCAGAGTTGGTTCTCACATTTTCCCCTCTCTTTCCTTTCTCCTTGAGACAAGGTCTCATACAGCTCAGGCTGACCTTAAACTTCTTATGCAGGAGCCTGTGAAAGTGAACTTCTGCTCTTCCTCCACATCCTGACAGCCTGGCGTATAGATGTACACTAGCATGCCCAGTTTCATTCAGTTATAGGGACTGAGCCCAGGGTTTCCTGCAGATGAAGCAAGTACTCTATCAGCCGAACAGTCCCAGTCCTTGACTGTGCTTCCAAGTCCCTGATTTCCCTTTCCCCTTCTGGTCTCCATGCTTCTTCCTTGTTAGCACAGCCACCATGCATACGGTTTTTGTCTCTTTTTAGTTCTTCTCTTTAATTTACAAAACTTCTGAGATGGTCCCAATCTCCTAAATTGAGGTCTGACCCCTGTGGTTGCATGCACTAGCCACTGGAGGCACAGCGCTACAACTGTGGCTGAGGGTCTGGAGGGACTCTGGCTCTGCTTCTCATACCTCAGCTGTCACCACATCCCAGAGTAGCTGCTTTCCAACTCCTACTCTCTGAGGATTACTAGAAGTCCTTGCTTGGGTTGGTCACCTGCCATCTTAAGTTCTCCAACCCTGCATGTTGGATATTGCTTTGCTCATTTTGTATTTATAGAAACATCTTTTAGTTGTGTATTGAATATTGTAAATGCTCTGTGACCCAGCTTCTGAATTAAAAAAAAAGTGTCAAATCTTGTTCCCACAGGAAATTAAATTGTTTGCAACCATTTCTAGTTTGACTAACCATGTCTGTTATATCCAGTTTGACTAGCCATGTCTGTATATCCAGTTTGACTAGCCATGTCTGTATATCCAGTTTGACTAGCCATGTCTGTTACATCCAGTTTGACTAGCCATGTCTGTTATATCCAGTTTGACTAGCCATGTCTGTTATATCCAGTATGACTAGTCATGTCTGGTATATCCAGTTTGACTAGTCAGGTCTGGTATATCCAGTTTGACTACCCATGTCTGGTATTTTCTTTTAGCAGTGCTGTTCCTCCTATGAGTAATTGTACAGTATTACATTATCCTTGAGAAAGATCTTATGTCATTCATTTTTGGATTCACATGCAGTTAGTAACGTAGTAAACGTTTGTTAATTAAAATAAACCAGTTCAGACATTCATTTATAACAGGACAAGTTAATGGTTTCACGTCTGGAGAAAACAGCAAAATAGCAGTATTTTTTAACCTACTATTAAGTGAGCATTTACTATGCACTTGGCATTGCTCTAAAACAAAACTTATTTAGTTCAAACAACTCTACTGAGCAAGTTCCACCATGACCCTCTTTAACTAACAAGAAAACAGAAGTGCTGAGAAATGAAAGGATTTGGTCTAAGTATCTGCAGCCAAGAAGCAATAAAACCAGAATCTGGACACCAGTAATGAAGCCCAGGGCACACACTTTACTCCCCAGGCATCCTGCTCCTGTATCATGCTTGAATAATGGGCTAGCCTAAAAGCTGAACCATTTGTTTCTAAACTGCCTTTGGACTAGTGGTGCAGAGGACAAACTCCCTTCCTCAAATGAATGCAGTATGTGTTAGCCTGGCTGGGACAAAGAGAGAAAAATAGATATTTAAAGATTGACATTCATATAGGTGAGATGAAACAGTTACAAGCCCTTAAATGAATGCCATAAATATTATAGCAGAGATGAGGTTATAAAGATTTTAAGAGACTAGTTGATGTATCTTAGATAACCTTGTGTCTGAGTACACCTGCCTCTGCTATTCTATTCTCATTCTGTGACACTAAAGAAATTAAATGTTGTTTAAAAATAACCAAATTTCCAAATATTGGCTGAATGGAACACATGAGGTTTGAGAAAAAATGAGGTAAGATGGTCTTTGAACAATTCTGGGTGCAATACTCTAGACCTCCAGCTTGTACTACACTCTAACAGATGCCACTAGAGTTTAGTTCAAAAAGGTGCAAGACATAAGGAGTGACTTTATCCATTTAAATGGGAAACACTATGTGTTTGAGTTGTGAAGATTGCTAAGATCTGGCATGGTAACTTATCGCATGGCTTTGTTCTATTTCCAATGAATGATTCCTTCTGAACAAGAACTCATAACCGAAACTCCCATTCAAACAGAATTAAATTTATTATACATTACAGCACATATTTTGTTGGTACTGAGACACTGATGAGCATCTGACACCATCACCAAGTAAGTGAAGTTACAGTAAAGAAGAAATTAAATGGATTCCAGTGAATCCTGACTAAGTAGGTACTTCCAGTATTTAATGTGACAGTTATTAATTTTTAAAATTGTTCTTGCCATTGAGAACTCAAGTTAAAAATATAAATTGCTGTAACTTAAAGGTTAAAGTGAATCTTCATAATTAAGAATACTATGGAAAATAAATTTGGAAGGTTAACATTTAAAGATAATTGAAACAGAAAGTGCCCTATATATAAATATTCAGATCAGTATGGCTATAAGAATTTAATTTTATTGCTTGTTGGTATCTAAAGGATTTAGCTACAGAACACAGGGAGAGTGAACAATTCAGCAATTCTCTTCTGAATCAGGATTGTACCTTAACTCCTAGAAGTCGCAGGTGAGAGCTGAGTACAGTGGAAGCCTCTTAGTGTAAGTGTGCACCTTATCAACTGAGAGGACTCAGTGTTCAGCTCCCTCAGAAAGGTAGTGGGCTCAGATTAGGAAATCTGAGGTATCTCTAGAGATCACAAGTCAGGAATTTGTAATGCCCCATTGAGGTTTACCATCAAGATAGCTACAAATGATAGCAGATAGAAAAAAAGTGAATGACCTGTCCCCCACCCTCCAAACAAGCAGAAATCAAGGGCAGGAATCATATCCACTGCGGGGAGAGGCCGCAGGGATGGTGTCTTGGACAGATGGGGTGTGCTTAGCTTCTCTGCTCCTTGAGATGGAAACTGTCCTTAAAACATGACTCAGCTTAGCTCAATAAAGGCTCACTGGGATACAGTGTATCAACCTTCTGCTTCATCATTGTTGAACTGTGAGGGGAGTGAGAGAAATGAGAGGAAGTTCTTAGCATTTCTTTGAATACTCCTGGACACTTGTGAAATCACCAAGCACACTGCAAAGCTTATGTGATTTGGCAACAAAACATGCATTATTTTACCAGGAGGCACGCTAAGACTTGCCAATTTGTTCGGCAAAGATTTGTAAACATTTGCGTATTTACTGTGTACCAGGTACTGACAGGAACTAGGGATAAAAGCTCAACAGGACATGCTAATAGTCTGATGGAGAAGAAAGGCAGGTAAATAGCACCAGTAAATAAAACTCGGGTAAACAGGTGAGTAAAGGGTGGATTATGGAAGTTATGAGGGTTGAGAAACCCAAAGACAATGAGGAGCAGCTTCCACAGAGGGCTAGCCAATCCCAGGGCTTTATAGGAAGTAGCCTTTAAAGTATAAACAGCAGCTATAATCTTTACCCAGGGCTTATTAGACAAAAAGAATTAAGCATATTCTAGAACAGGTGGTACACAAACATTGTACTGAGAGCAGTATTAGTAAAAATGAAACTCAGACTGACTGAAGCTTGAGAAACACTACTCGACCAAGCAGACCCTTCTGAAGTCACCCAGCAGGCCAAGTCTTTCAGCTGTGTCAGGCTGCTCTACTGTGGGACTATGCTTCTTCGGCTGGTTTAAATCTGGCAACAGTAATGACTAGTCCATGTTTCCGAGAGATATGCCACTTCCAGCTTCCAAGCTTCTGCCCATATTGTCCCTTTGCTTGGGGTACCGGGTTCCTATGTGTCCCTGTTTACATGTCTTCCAATTCCACATGAATGCTGTCCCCTGCATGAAGCCTGCAGCTGGTCAAGAGATAATTTCTTTCCCTTTTACAGAGTTGGTGGGATCTCTCTCTCTCTCTAGTGTGCTTTGATGACATTATGTTTAAGTAATACTCTTTTACCTTGTATAAGTCAAAGGGCAAGGAGGAAAGACGTGCATTTTATTCACTTTTAATAGCATCATGGTACCTAACAAGAGGCCTTATACACAGAGAAAACCCATAATGAATATCTTGGGAATTAAATTTAATCCTCTTTTAGGCAACATTCATGTGATACTTACAATTTTACGCTTCATCATGAAGAGTGGGATTTTTGCATGAAGAGGGGTTGAGGACAGCTCCTTATGGACTGTTGATAAATACAATCTTCTTTTTATGTTTCCTAAGTCAGTAATTCTGAAAAAAGAGAGAGAGAGAAAAAGGAAAGAAGAAAGACTCCCATGAATTTAAAATACATTTCTTTGGGTAATCATCAAAATGATATAATTTATCAAATAGGCTCTTTCCAACACAGAGTTCGAACACGGAGTTGAAGAATTGTCATTTTCTTTCAAGAAGCAATAAAATTTCTTCCTTAAATTCAAAGTGCTCACAGGCCTGAATGTATAAATTCACTTAATATGCTAATTTATTTCCACACTCTACACTAGATTTTCACAGTCGAGTCTATGAAAAAATTCAATTTCTATGAACTGGGAAACTGCTAGCCTTTAATAATCATGCTTGTTCCATCCTCTTAAGCTTGTGTTATCGTGGGACATACTGTCACCTACTAAATAGGAAAACATTATGGGTTTCTTTCCCTAAAAGTGCACCTGTCATTTTACATAGGCTTTTAGTCTGCATAGAGACAGATGTGATGCGCCGACTGTCGGCTTCACTTCCTAAGCACCTATCTTCCAACCAGAATTTTAATATACGAGTTTATTGCTCAGTATTCAGGTCACCCAACAGTGATAGCAAGGACACCAGATCTGAACATCTGTAATAGATTTAGACCACAGCCATGATCACGAAGATTACGTTTGCTTCACAGCGATAGAAGCTCATTTTTATGTTCTGCTTCCTTTATGTCTCAAAGGTAACGCCCCACAGGCTGCAGACCCTCAAACTGTCCTGGGCTGCTGTACTATCAAAATGATGCTTTCTTAAAACCTCTCTTTTTACCTGAAAATAAATGGGTTCTCTAACGTTAGCAACTTCTCTATGGATGTATTACATGCCCACTCTTTGATAATGAATCATTCCTCAAGGAGACGTTTCATCTAAATAACTAGTATTAATATTTATAGTGTAATTATTTTTTAAAAATCAGCATAGTGCCTTTTTGCCAGGAATAGTGGTACATATCTTTAATCCCAGCACTTGGGAGGAAGAAGCAGGTGGATGTCTGTGAGTCTGATGCTAAGATGATCTATGTGGAGAGTCCAACCCAGCCAGAGCTGTGTAATGAGACCCCGTCTCAAAACAAAACAGAACAGAAAAATCCAAATCCAAACCAATGAGCCAAAAAGCCCAACATAGTTCATTCTATAGTTCTATGCTGTCTCTTCCTATTCCCTGCTTTACTAACCTCATCATTACCTATAAAATATCTATAATCTCATTAATACCCATAAAATAGTCTCTATATCTTTTGGAAAAATGTCTAGCATTAAAATTAACATGAGATAAAATTAAGATTATATTTGGCTACATTGGTATGGATCTTCGTATATTGATACAAAATTAAGGTTAACTATTTTTAAGGTACTGTGCCTATGTAATGCTTAAAACTGCAATGTGAAGTTCTAGGCCTTTTGATAGCAACTATCACAAACTGTTTAGGATAATTAAGAGATGCAAACTAATAGTCATTTAAACATGTCATTTTGTTAGGTACTAGTTTAGTGTATCACAGATATCTTCTAAGTTAATGAGAAATCAAGTTGCTAAGAGATAAGCAACATTTGATCATCCAAATATATGGAGATAGATAGGTGGTTTTCAAAAACCTCAAGAGATCTGTAGAATATGACATTAAAAAATATTTTCTTAAGATTTTTTGATATGGAGACGTCAACTCCTGACATCACTTCCCATTCTACTCCAAGTAGTTGATGAGCATCGAAGAATCTCCATTTGGAGATGGCTGCATTACTGGCAAGCTTGTCACCATGCAAGAGAAATCCCTTGCTTCAACTGTAGACAGAATGCTGTCTGAAAAGGACAAAACTTGGAAGCAGGTAAGTTGACAGCATAGCTCTGCCAAGACAGGGTAGGCAAGTCCTTCATAATTCCTGCTTTATAAGTAATGTCTGTCAGAGATACTGGGCCAAAAGGCTGAAGATAGATGCTCCAATGTATTAGGGACTGTCCAGGCAGCCAGTTGTCTGTCATTTCTTAATTTTGGAAGCTTCTGGCTCTTCACTTCCTGTTTATTCAGATATATTTGTCCTTCTCAGGTCTCTGATGTGGTTGAAGACTAGATAGTTATAGTCTCTCAGTTAAATATTAAGTTGTTTAGGAATTAAAAGGATGTTCTAGGTCTAAGAAGATGTTTTTAAGGTGGTAATGCAAGTTAGGATGGAAAATGAGTTAGGTATAGAACTTTAAACTCACTGAGATAGATAGATAATAGAATGTTAATATCAATTACATATGGACCAGACATTGGGAATGTAGGTTATACCTTATAATTGTCATAATTGTTTCCTAATTGTTCTTGTATTGTATTGTATTTATTGTTATAAGAGACTTTTTTTCTCCTCCTCCTCCTCCTCTTCCTCCTCCTCCTCCTCCTCCTCCTCCTCCTCCTCCTCCTCCTCCTCCTCCTCCTTCTTGTCTCCTGAGACAGGGTTTCTCTGTGTATCCTTGACTGTCTTGGACTCACTTTGTAGACCAGGCTGGCATTGAACTCACAGAGATCCACCTGTCTCTGCCTCTTGAGTACTGGGATTAAAGGTGTGTGCCACCACACCCAGCAATTACAGATAGCTGTGAACTGCCATGTGGGTGCTGGGATTTGAACCCGGGTCCTTTGGAAGAGCAGTCAGTGCTCCTAACCACTGAGCCATCTCTCCAGCCCCTGAAACAGAGCCTTTTATTGGACTAAAAGGGGGAGCTATTGGGGGAAAAAGATAAACCTAATTAAGTTTAAAAAAAATAAAGCAGATAGGAGGGTCAGGAGGGGGAAAGGTAGGAGGGTGGAACTGGGAGGGGAGGAGGGAAGTGACTATGATTGTGATGTAACTTGAAGAAATAAATAAATGTTAAAAAAAACCACTAATGTTTCAACCACACAGTGAAATGAAAGCCACATTAAAGAATTTGAGTATGATATTCACGTTCTCTTGCTGATGACAGTAATGGGGAATGTATACTTCCTGTACCGATCCATCTAGACATAGCAAACAATATAATGTTATAAAATAAGCCTATGAAAAAAAAATAACATGAGGTGATTGTAGAGTACACTCCAGACCCCACTCCCCAAAGTCCATTCCTCTTGCACTAAATAACATCATTTAACTTAAAAAGGAAGAAAGGTGTCTAAGCTGCCATCCAAGCTAAGGGTTAAAGTTCAACTGCATTCATTGTAGCATAATCTTTCATGTCAATGTTAAATGTGGTCTCTCCTTCACTTCAAGTGTACACAACCAAAATAAATATATTAGACTTTGCATTTCATCCTTTTAAATGTTGTTTTAGTGAGTGTTACATCTTGTAGCAGGATAACAACATATGTGTTTCAGAAATGAAAGCACCATGAGGTAGGTAGGCATGAACAGCTTTCTAATGGCATACAGGAGTGTGGCGTTCAACCTCAGTGTCAACTTGAGAATCACCTAGTATACCGAGGTATGCTATAGGCAGGTGTGAGTTTCTAGAACATTTCTAGAGAGAGACAACTCAGAGGGAAGGACAGGTTGTGAATATATAGCTCAAGCTGAGGAAACCACAGCAAAGGTGGAGTCCAGCAGAACTCTGGCAGTCTCTACTTCCTGGTCCACCATGATGTGAACTGGGCTGCTGTGGCTCGCCGTCTCTGCCATGGTGGAAGGCATTCTACCGTGCCACAATTCTTTTGAAATCACAAATTAAAGTAAATATCCGCTGTCAAGCTGTCTATGTGAGCTGTCAGCAACAGAAAGAGAGCAGGCATGAGAAGCAGGTGTGATTAGAAGATCAACTGTTATTATCAGGGATACTACTGAGTGCTGTCTCTGGTAAGCTGTGCTTGGGGAGGATATGAGGGCTACAAAGACTACAAAGGAGACAGAGCAAAAGGAGGCAGGTGCTATGTCAACCAAGAACTCTTCTGTGACCTAGTTTAAAGGTCTGCTTTGGTTGCAGGGAAGAAACACTGAAGTTGTCCATATCATTAAGGACTGCAGACCAAACTGGTGTTACAGTCCCATCACTGTGCTGGCAGAGGAGATGACACTAATAGTGACGTAGTTATTGACTCATTTAGAACTGCTGAGCGGGGTGATATGCTGTGGAACACACTAGTGAGTGACACAAAGGTGAGAAGAACAAAGTCCACAGTCCCTTGGAACTTCTTTGCTCATGGAAAAGGAGAGTGAAAAAGTATACAGAGAAATAAGAAATAAAGGTTATCAAAAATGTAATGAAGAAAACAAGCAAGATTCTAAATCAGGTATCAAGAAATTGCCTACTTCTGACAGTAGCAATAGCAAAGTTTGGACCTGAGAGGTAGAGGAGGGACAGGAGGAAGAGGGCTTAGGCAAGGGACAATCACACAAGGCCATTTTGCCAAGGTAAGGAGTTTAGAGGCTTATTGTTCAAAGCAGGGAGCTATTATAGGGCCTACACTCTATCGTTCACTACAAATGGCTATAAAATATTTATGGTGTCTGTATTTTTTATGTCATTATTTTAATTTATGTGTATAGAGTGTCTTTGTGTGCTGAATGTGTACACATGAGTGCAGTGTTGACAGAGGCCAGAAGAAGGCATTGAATCCACTGGGGCCATAGTTAGAGACCATTGTGAACCACCTGTCATGAGAGCTGGGAATCAAACTGGTTCTCTGTAAGAGCAGCAAGTACTCTTAACCATGGAGACATTTCTCTGACCTGTATTATTTTCTTATCAGGGTAACATTAATACCATTGAATCACAAATTTCAGTGTATTCTAATAACTAAGTAAATTAATTTAATTACCACTTCAGTGAAATTATAGCCATTACTCTAGGGCTCCCGCTTGGTCCCCATCAAGACAATCCTCAGCCTGTGGTTAGTTATGCTTCCCATTTCTACCATCTTAGGTAAGTTCTAGCTGCTGTTTGTTTCTTACAGGAGGAACTGTGCAGAACAGACTCTTTAGTGTTTTATTCTTCCACTTAATATAAAGATTTAAAAATTCATTCTCATTGACCCGATATCAATAGAGCAATATAAAATAGATATCAACTTTAAATTGCAGACTTCTGTTTGGGAATCACACAATTAATCTATTTTCCTACAGATGAGTATTTGAGCTGGTTTTAGTTTGATTTTTAATAGCTCAAACCTTTGTGGACATTCCAGCAGTGCCTTCAGGTGAACATGTATTTCCGTCTTCTTGGTAAATAACTAGCAATGGGACTGTTGAATAACTAAGCTGACAGAAACATCTGACAGAAACATCTCTTCAAAGTTAGTGCAATGTTTCCACATTTTTACATATTTTTGAGGTCACTAAAACTTAAAATTTCAGCCAACTTCATTGGGAAATAGTTATTGTAATTTTATTTGTATTCCCCCATGACTAATGATATTGAACATTTACACATTTGTGTGTGTGTGTTTGTGTGTGTGTGTGTGTGTGTGTGTGCACATGTGCACATGCATGTAGAGGCCAGAAGTCAACATTGGGTGTTGTTTCTCAGCTGTCCACCGTGGTTTATGAGAGAAGGTCTCTCACTGGGATGCAGGACTTACCAACTGCACCATGCTGGCTGACCATCAAGCTGCACTAATCCACTTGCATCTGCTTCACCAGCACTGGCGTTACAGGTGTGTAATGGCACACCTGGCTCTTGTGTGGGTGCTGGAGATCCAACGCAGACCTTCACATTTACACAGCAAGCACTTACCAGTTGAGCTATCACTCTAGGCCCCCTCTGCCGGTATGTAATTATGGAAGTTATCAAACATATGATCTGTATACATATGGTGCTGGATGTTGTGCATCCAGCCCCTTCACTCCTACTTTCTTATTGTATTTTTGGAAGTACAGTTTTGACTTGAAGATCCTATCCTACTTAGAGAACAGTATGAAGTATCACACATGAAGACATGTCTGTCCTTTGTATTTGTTTCTGTGCCTGTTTTTGAACAGCACAACTCTTTTTTCTTTCAAGAAATTCTTTGTCATTACATTCTTTTATTTTCCATATCCCCCCCCCCAAATTCTTTTCTAGTATAAACTTGCAAGCACACTTTTCTGTTTCTTTTGAGATCTTTCAAGGCTTACTATTTTTTATTTACTCTATGAACCATCCCAAATTAGTTTCTCTGTGTTGTATGCAACGGGACTTTCTTTCTTTCTTTCTTTCTTTCTTTCTTTCTTTCTTTCTTTCTTTCTTTCTTTCTTTCT
>CAJQZJ010033256.1:283916-297427 GCA_907164525.1 Lophiomys imhausi | reverse complement strand
TCTTTCTTTCTTTCTTTCTTTCTTTCTTTCTTTCTTTCTTTCTTTCTCTCTTTCTCTCTCTCTCTGTCTTTCTCTCTCCCTCTCCCTCCCTCTCTCTCTCTCTCTCTCTCTCTCTCTCTCTCTCTCTGTTTTCAATTGTCCTACTATCATTTCTTCAACTTTCTTTCCTCATGGAAATTCCATGGTCCTTTGTTGAAAGTCAATTGACCATATTGTTCTACTCTATTTTCTATTGCTATAATGAAATAATTGGAGCTGGGTAAATTTATTCTAAAACAAGGTTATGTAACTTTATCTTAAATGAGATTTATTAGCATACAATAATTATAGGGGCTCAAAGGTATGGTATCTGTATCACCTCAGCTGTGGTAATGGCCCCATGGTAGATAGTGGATGACATCACATTACCAGGAGTAAATACAGGAGGAAGATTACATTGTGAGAGAGGAAGCCAGAGAACAATTTGGGAGTTGGACTCACTCTTTAAACAATTCGCACTTAACAAAAACTCAAGGTCCCTTGAAACCTACCTTAATCCCTTTGTAGGCAACACCCACAATGACCTAAGCTCCTCCCCTAAGACCTACCTCTTATGTAGATAATGTGATTATCTCCTAAAACACTAGAGCAGGGGAGGAGTCATGCTACTAATACAGGAAAGTCTGGACATAAAGCTACATTCAAATGACATCATACAAGCATCTGCATGGATCTATTTTTGGATTGTTCCTTGATCAGAAATTTTTTTTCAGTGTTCATTTGTTTTTTCTTATGTCAATAACATACTCTTGATTATTATAGATTAATAGTGAGTCTTTGGTTTTGTTCAAGGCTTGTTTAATCTTTGCTTTTCTATACAGAGTTGAAGATATAGTTATCATAGTTAAAAGTTACTTTATTGGTTATATTAAATTGAATCTAAAGGTCAATTTTGGAATAACAATAATGAGTTTTCCAATCTAGTCATAAGAAATACATCTGCATCAATTGAAATTTATCTAATTTTTCTCACTCTGTATTTTATAAATTGGGCACACCTTTTAAATTTTTTTCTTATGTCAATAACATTACTGTTTTGATTATTATAGATTAATACTAAGTCTTTGGTTTTGTTCAAGTCTTGTTTATTCTTTGCTTTTCTATACAGAGTTGAAGATCTAGTTATCATATTTAAAAGTTTATTGGCTATATTAAATAGAATCTACAGATCAATTTTGGAAAAACAATATTGAGTTTTCTAATCTAGTCACAAGAAATACACCTGCATCACTTGGAACTTGTCTAATTTTTCTCACTTTTTGTGGTATGCATCCTATAAATGGTGTACATCTTTAAAAAAGTATTTCTAGGTACTTGGTACTTTACTTCTTTAACATTTGGAAATGATATTTGTAATTTAGTTTTATGGCCATTTGGTGCTGGTATAGAGAGATTGATCGATTTCTGTGTGCACATTGCTTCATTCTTTCATGTGTTCAGTGGCTGTTCTGCATGTCCCTGAGGATTTGCTACATAATCATGCCATTAGTGTATAAAGATTTTTTTGGTTCTGCTTTGTCACTCTTTATGTTTTTACTCCATGTTGTTTCATTATTACATGGGTGTGAGAATCTTTAGCAGCTACAGTTATAAACAGGAAAGAATGGGGGAAGAAGCGAATCATCAACAGCTGTGTCATGTGCCACAACGTGCTTACCATTTCCATGAAGCTGTTCCCTTACTCCTCCCCACAGTTCTATGAAATGAGATTCAGGGTTCAGTGAGGGGCTCACAGACATTGAGAAACCTGACCAGGGTCTCACAGCTAGCATGTCAGAGCCAGGAATTCTAAAGCCTAAAAAGGCAAGGGAGGAATAAGGGTAAACTATTTACAAGTCAATTTGACAATTACAACAAATGGCAGTTGCCTTGTATCCTAGTTAGCATTCCTATTGCTCTGATCAAACACCATGACAAGAAGCAACTCAGGGAGAAAAAGGGCTTATTTTAGCTCAGGGTTCCTTATCACTGTCCAATGTAAAGGGAAGTGAAGGCAGGAACCTGGAGGTGGGAACTGAAACAGAGGCCACAGATGAATGCTGCTTATTATCTTGCTCGGCATGGCTTGCTCAGCCTGCTTTCTTATATGCCCCAGGAACCACATCTGTCATTAATTAAGAAACTGCTCCACTGGCAATGTGTGGGCACATTTTCTCAATTGAGGGTCCCTCTTCCCAAATAACCCTAGCTTGTGTCATACTGACATAAAACTAACCAGGACACTTGGATCTGTGTTTTTGAAATTTTAAGTGCTTATGAAGATGGGAGAAGGCAGAAGGCAGGGAATCATTTACTTTTATTATTACAGAATTCTAGAAAAGAAGACAGACTAGGTCAAAGCTACTTGTAAATATGACTGTCCTTCTGACAAACACACTGTACTTATTACAGGAAAAATCCCAATGAAGTGCTTCTGTAGAGCATGCTCTGATCTGTCTAGAACTGCTTATGGTAAACAAAACAGAATCCATAGACTTTTTGAAAACTACCACATAAACATATAATCGGCCCAAACATCTCTCTTTGGCAAGAGATGCTCCTGTGGCTACTGCTAGGAGGATCCATTTGCTAAATCAGACGGAGTAAAGTACATTTAGAAAGGACTGGAAAGTTGTAGCAGTGAGTAGATTTCTCTATCTCAAGACTTATATCCTTCAACTTATAAGAAAACATTAACATTTGCTGAGGTCTCTTACTCTTGTGAGTCTTTGGAAAGTCAGTCTTTCAGGCTATTCTCATAAACCTGGCTGTGTTAATGCACCCTCTTTCAGAAGCACACCCCCAAAAGCAGAATATGAGATAGAGAAGTGTGTGTGCGTATCCAGAGACGTGATCACATTAAGGAGAACTAAGAGAGTCAGGAGAGTAAGAGCCAAGTAGGAAAGCTCTACCAGTTAAGAAACACTGTCAGTGCTAATGTTGTTCTCTCAGGGCCTCTGGAGACAGGTGAGGAGGCATTACCAATGCCAATGTTGTTCCATCATGGCCTCTGGAGACACATTCATAATGCCCACAGAATGTAGGACTTGAAGAAACAGAAGGAGCACGCAGCCAGAATTCCAGCCCCCAAAGTTGAAGGGACATCTCTCGGGACCTTAGCATCCAACTATATGTGGCCTGAGCAAGTTTGAACTAAACTGTCCACCACTCCTGCTGGTGATTAGCAGAGGTGTGTCCAGACATCCGGGCATGGTAGGGACATTGGAGGGATTGGAACAATTGCAACAGAAGCATGCTTATCACATATTAAACACAATCATGCTATGATTTTCATAGTTTAGCACCTGTACTTCTCTGAGAAATCCCCTTCTCTGTTTTGTCGACTGAAACTATAATCATCCATCAGAATTTGGTTCAAAATGCCATGTCCTTCTAAATAACACCCCAGATTTCCAGATTAAAAACAATCACATTTCTTTTTGACGTACTACAGTATACCTTTTTTACTTCTATTACTATTTTTTCATTTCCCCTTTTGATCTACATCAGTGACTATACTCCATTTTATATGCCATAAAAGGATGAAAATCTTGTATTTTCATAAGTGAGTAACATGTAGTTCCATGCATTTCAGTTTTATTACTTGACAGTCATGTTTTTATTGAGTTTAAAGGGCATTATTCTTGAGTGTAGAGAAAGCATTCACTTTAACTCCCAGAGAGACATCTGTCCTGAAGGGCTCAGTGATTTGTCAAGTTCCCAGCGTTCAAGTGTGAGAGGGGTAGACTTGTTTAATTTGGGGGACAAACAACTCAGTCATCAATACTTGTGTGAGTTGGTTATACAAGTTAGTTTCCAGTTATGAGTTCACACTAGCTATTGCCAACTAAATGTAGCAGGAATATGTCACACTGGGAGATGGGTAGATGGCTTCGTCACAAATGTGCTTGCTGAGTGAACATAAGGGCATGAGTCCTGGATCCACAGCAGGAGTGGCTGTACCTATAATCCTAGCACAAGGTGGGGGAGGACAGAAATCAGCAGATCCCTGTGGTTTGCTAGCCAGTCAGTCTGGACAACTAGTCAGTACTGGCTATGGTGAGATCTTATCTCAAAAGATGAGATGAAAAATGGTCCGAATCTGTAAGGCGGTTGTCAGCACCCCATTAGAGAACATGTGGAAGTGCTAGGAGTGCCTGACATAAGGAAACCTTCACTGAGTTACTTATCGGTGGATTATTTAGTAAGTAAGCTCTGTGGATTGGGGCACTTTACGTTTCCCAATAACTAAGTTTAAGTGGATCATTCATATTTACAAAGTTCTCTATCAGTGACCCATTCTTCATAATGAAAAGTGTGAGCAGTTTGGATTCTAAGTCATGGCATCTTTTATTCTGGTGTGATGAATTTATGATTAAAAAAAATAGTGTAGATGTCACCATAGGTTGCTACCTTCAGTGTGTCTTCTCTCTGTCCCTGAGTGCTTCCCCTGGTTATCATGGTTATTACAACGATAATTCAGGAGTTTTAATTAATTTAATCGAATTTACTTGATGAGCTTCTTCTTGAAAACCTACCAAAATTACATGTTTGCTCATCTATTTACTGAGTACTTCCTCAGTGCCAACCATTGAATAGATACTGAGCAGCACCACGTCTCCACACTTATAAAGTGTGTTAGGGAAAAGCATAAGAAATAAATAAATTTAAAAGTACACGGTGTGTCGTCACCTAACAAGCACTATGAGAAAACAAAGACAGCAGAAGAGTGCGATATGAGAGGAAAGTATTATCTTTGACCTGCCAGTTAGGTAAGGCCTCTCACAGAGGACAGCACTGGAGAGAGTGTAAGGAAGAACAGGTAGGAATCAGACATATACACACACGCACATGCATGCGCACACACACCTCTGCGGGAAAGAGCTCTGTAGGCAGAATACTCCACAGAATTGTATGAAAATGCAAAGAGCTGTTCCTCTGTCAAAGTAGATCTTTCCACATACCCAGTACAAATATTCAGAGAGGTGATTCACTGTGTTGTGAGTCTCGACAGGAAGTATAAAACAGGCACCCAGCATGAGCATCACCATCACAGAGGTCAGGACTCATGTCCCACAAAGCAGATCTTTTAGACCTAGCTACTGTGGCTCTGACATTGGGGAGAATCTCCAAAAGAGCACGTGCCCAGCTCTGGGCTAGGCCTGTCCCGTGACAGGAGCTTATCTACTGTCTGCAAAAATCAATATGCAAACCTTCCCCATCTCATAATCAGGAGTTGTTGGTTTCGGAGGAAAACAAAATCATGTGCTAAGCTTAAATGGTTCTGAAAGCAAGCTGAGTTGCTACTTTAAAAAAAATTAAAATTAGTCATTCATGGGAGAAAGAATATAAATGCCTATGTGTGACTACTTCAAAGCTTCATTATGTGAATGTGCTTTTTTGGGGGCAATTTAGCTGCTGTAAAGAAGGCTGCTTGTAAAGCAGCTCTTCACTTGTAATACAGGCTTGATTTTCACCACTTAAAACCTCCTGTGACCTAACCATAAAAGAAAAAGAAGAAACAGTGGCATTACCCCTCTTGTACCTAAAGATGCATTAAAAAATATGTGTAAGTTAAAACATTGCCATAACCTCAAGCAAGCGCTCACAGATAAGGGTCAGCAGTAAGATAAAAAAATGTAATGAGACCATGTTGAGAAAAAAAATGGGAGTTGACAGAAAAATCAACTTAATGTGTAATAATATTCTAGTGATCAGCAGGTACATAGCTCTCCCAGCTATGGTCATTAAAGACATTCATTCCAAACTTAACATCTAGATTTGCAAAACACTTGAAAAGAGAATTACTTTTCAATTTAATCTTCAGTTCATTTTTATATCATCATCTTTGATTGACAATTTTTCACACTGGCAAGCTCAATAAGAATTTGAGTAAATGGCAGCAACCTTCCAAGAGGGTGGATCAACCCAACTATTCAGTTATCTTCGCACTTTTCCTCTCTATGTACAGTCATTTGGGAATGCTCACTTCAGGTTAGAATGAACTTGCAGAACTGGTGTCACACTTCGGAAGACTGAATTCATTTATCAGAATCATTTGTTCTTGAAGTCAAAGTGGTTTTGATGGCTCTGATTATTCCTTATTATGATCTAAAAATTGCCAACTCTGAATACATACTTTAGGCCTAAGTGTAAGGAAATAGTGAATTTTCAAAATAGCATCTTCAAATACATGGCACCATGTTTAGTCTGTAGTAATGTGGCTATGGATTGAAATTTAAAGGCAGTACAAAATGGATCCATCTTTATCTAGCCTTTCCAATTCTGTACAGTTGCTATGAGAACTTTTATTTTGTTAGGTTTCTCTGGATACCTTCTACTGAAGTTTAAACTCACTGAGCACTCTTCGTCCTTTTTAGAAAATAGAAACAATTCTGCTTTGTATGCTTTATTGGAACATGATGTGTCCCTTGTTCCTTCTTTTCTCTTTTCTTTGTTTCCATCATCAAGGGAAGAAGAATTTAAGGCAGGAGCTTAAAGCACAAACCAGGGAGGAATGCTGCTTACTGGCTTGCTTCTAGGCTCTGGTTAAGCTTTCTTCCTTATACAGCCTAGGTTCACCTGTCTTGATGGTACAGTCCACAGTGAGCTGGGCCCTCTTACATCATTGCAAAAAGAAAATGCCTCATGCACATACCTATAGAGTAGTCTGATGGAGGCAATTCTTCAGCTGAGGTTACTCCTTCCCAAGTATGTCAAGCTGACAGATAAGATTAGCCTTAGAGGAAAGCATTTAGTATTTCACTATTAAGTATGATATACAAGGTCTTTCTTAGGTTCTTATCTCAATTTTTGGAGCCTTTATCATGAATATTTGTTGGGCTTCATCAGAGTTCATCTGTCTGTTCTGAGGTGGTCACAGACTGTATTCTTTCTACCAGTAGAGCTTACCTAACTTCAACATTCTGAGGAAAATAAACATGGCCTCAAAGACCAGCAGGATATGAAACCATCAACGACCAGTGAGAACAGGGGCAAAGGAAAGAGGCACAGGGAAGAAAGACTATGTAAAGAAGTAACAGCTAAAAACTTTACCATGTGATTGAAACGTTAACAACTATACATGTAAAAAGCCTGAAAACTCTACATGGAATGAACTAAAAACAACACCTAGAGGGCTCACAGTCACACCATGGAGAGCCAAAGGCAGTGGGAATACTGAGAGGAGCAAGAGGGAAGTGATCCATTGGGCAGAAGGAAGTCTCATTAAGATTAACAGCTGACTTCTCAACAGAAACCAGTGACACCAGAGGCATTAGGGACAGATTTACAGAAAAAGTCTATCAACCCAGGATTCTGAATTTAGCAAACCCATCCTTTAGAAATGGAAAAGAAATGAAGATATTCTAATATAGACAAAACTTGTGAGGATCTGTTGTCGCAAGTCTACCTTAAACGAACTGAGGAAGCCACTGTGGTAAGGTCGATTGCCAACTTGAAGAGGGTCAGAAGCATCGCGGTGTTGAGGCTCTGGCCCTCTGTGAGGGAGTTCTAAGGTTAGGTTAACTGAGGTGGGGAGACCCACACTAAATATGAGTGGCATCATTCCACCAGCTGGGACCACACAGTAAAAAGAACAGAGAAAGGAACCGAGCTTCAGGCGGCAGCAGTCTCTGCCTCCTGCCCTTGGATGGAACGTGAGCCTCCGCCCCCTTGTGCTCCTCTGCCAGGACTCTAAGACTGTGAGCCCAGGCAAACCTTCTTTCCTTAGGTTGCTCTGACAAGTGTGTGATCATGACAAGAACAATAAGCAATACAGTAGCCCTTAATGTATACGCAGATGAGGAGGAAGGAAAACCAGATAAGACATCTAAGAAAATCATAAGCGGCTGGGTGTGCTGGTTACAGGCTTGTGCAACTCCAGCCCTCATGAAGAAGAGGCAGGAAGAGGCAGGAGGACACAGGGTTTACGGCTAACTTGGTCTCTACAGAACCTTCCAGGCCAGCTTGGGTCACACAATGAGACCCTGCTTCAAAAACAAAAACAAACAAACTTCAAATTCTTCTTATAAAGAAAAAAAAAAAAGGAGAAAGCATAAAATAGCAATTACAAATTTGTGTTTAGGATTACAGAGTATATGGGAATAATTTGTATAACAATGATAGCACAAAGGAGAGAGAGAACAATATAGTTTTATATACCATTAAAATTAAGTTAATACTACACAAGACTGTTATAAATTGAGATTTTTAAAAATGTAGTATCCAGGACATTCAGAGGAAACAGACGCTCCCAATATATTTTGGGGGAGGAGTGAAGGAGTGCTTTTAGTTTCAGAAACTTATGTTGCTGTTGTTTAACCCTTCCCACTTATGGTAACTTCTGAGAACAGTACAAAGAAACTAAGACAGTAGGTTCATGTGTTCTGTGTTAATGCAAAAGTCCCAGAAACTCCGTTTTCTAACATACACTGCTGCATGGCATTCATTGTGCCTTACAAGTGAGTCCAGAAAATATGAAAGGTGTTACAGATCTAGGGTGTTATTCTTTAAGATGTATGTTTCTTATTGGCTTGCCAATTTTATTGGCTTTTCGTCTCTCTAATAAAACATTTGTTTTTAAATAATGTTCACCTTCCTTAGAGAAGCTAGAGTTGTGCGTAATTAAAGCATGTAAAAATGACTGTCTCTAACAGAAAAGAGTTCAAATTACAGACATTTATATCACACACTCTGTTATCTTCCAACATGTTTTGCCATGGACTGCCACTGAACTTAGTAACTTTCTAACCCTCTGACCTTTTCTTCATATGCAGAGCCAGGACATTGCCTGTTCTATGTAATTGACTATTCTATTTTAATGAATAGTATCACCTTAAACAATCACTTTTCAAAATTTCAAATTAAAATGGTATTTTTTAACAAACCACAAATCAGTTACATTCCTAATTGTCAATATAAAACACAGCACAAACTCTCATTATTTAAGATTTTCAACTATCAGGAGTTTTGAAAACTTGAAAATTTTCTATTTGCCCAATGTGGAAATATGACAATATCCAATAAGGGGAAAAATCTGTCAGATGTCCTTAAATATCTTGAATATTTACTGTTTACATATTTTCTCCTCATTTCTGCTTTCCTGAATATTTCACTATAAGTGAAGATGGCAATATATATGTTCCTTTTTCTATTTTTACATGCTAATCTCACACCTCTTTAAATGGATGCTATTTCACAAGTACACAAACAGACACATATGGGAATGTTCACTCTCACGCTGACATTAAGCGGAGGGAAAGCTTAGAGGTTTACCACACAGATGTAACTAAATAAGCTAACCCATGCCACACTCTGCAAATACATGGGAGCTATTAAAAAGAATGAGACAGGTTACCATGTCGTAACATGGAGATGTTACCAAGCCAGGTGAAGGAAAAAGCCTCGCTGTCATGACCAAAACAACTGCTGGAATATGAATGTTAGGATTGTACCTGTGGCTAGAAGGGAGAGGTGGGGGTGTCATATGCATGCATAATTAAGTTCTGGAGCCCTTCACAAAAATGTTAATATCTGTTCTTGCGGAAAGCGATTCCATCCTTTCTTATTAAAGACACACACATGTTATTTACACAATACAATACGAACTGGAATACTTTAAGCCCCTAAGAGCAAAGCATTGATTAATGCTTAACTATTCATTTGAGATTAAATATACTAAAAAATGCAGGATATTAACAAGCAATGTTGAAAAAGATTCTTTGCTATCTGAGACTTTAAAACTTCTTTTCAGACCCCAGGAGGAAGGGTTCTTCTGCCAAGCCCAAAGCCATGTGGGAATCAATAGACTGGCCTTCGAGCTGGGAACACAACAATTTACTTACAGTGGCTTATTGAGTACTTAGTTCAATAGGAGTGGACATTTTGTCAATATCATTCTAATGGATGCTGGGGGTGACAGTTCAGTGCTGTAATATACAAAATGGAAGGCCATATGATAAAATTTATATGTCCCCAGAGTCAGAAGATGGTCATTTGTAGAGGATCTCGAAAAACTTTAAAACTCATTGTATTGCAGGGCTACTGGCTGCTTTAGATGTTATACATTGTGTTATTGGTAATGAAACAGTGTCATTTTTATGTTCCTTTATCTTATAATTTTTCAGAAAATGAAAGGTAAATTAGAAATCTTTCCTTCTAATTTGGATGAGGCTGGAAACATCAATACAAACACATTTTCCTTTAGGTTGGACAATATAAAAACTTCACTAGTGAGCAGGATTCTATTGGTCTGAAGTAAGCTCGAAATGTGAAAGTAAATCAAATCCTTCAGTTCTGCAACCAATCCCTAAGTCCCCGTCCCCCCAAAGCTACCATACTTGCATGGGTTATCCTGTGCCAAAAGCACTGCCCCTTTAACCAGATGTTCAGTGAGACAGCATGGTTACTCTATGGCTGAAGTATAAAATACCCTCTTTATACTTGATTTCTGAAGAATTTCTTATTTTCCCTTTTCTCTAAATCAGATTTACAAATTAATTTTACAATTCTAGGAGAAATTAAAGTGTGAATTCAAGTTGAACTATCTTGGATACACTCACACACCCAAATTTCCTTCCTATCGCTCTTTCTCAGCTAGGAACATAGATATGAATGTGTGAGAGGTCACACTAAGAACTTAAGAAGATAAATTAAATAGCTGAGAAAAATGCTTTCCAAGAGTAAAATCACACAGTATAGGGTAACTTCTGCATGATGCTAGTAGCCATGTCAGAAAATATCCAGGTGGGCATTTCTGACAGGCATGTATATATATACATACTGGCCTCTGTGGGCACCCACACCTAACAGTGTTCCAGAAAACAAACTTGTCTAGGGCTTCCTCCCTTTGTAAATACTATGGGAATGCATAAATTCTGGAGAGTCTATTCTATTGTCAGGTAAAGACAAGAGCATACAGTGAGATAGAAGCAGGGAGCACACTGGGAGAGTGGAGGAAACAGCACAAACTCAGACACAGTTGTCAAGCAGGAGGGTCCTGCTTAACTCCCCCCACCTCTCCTTCACCTGGAACCAAGACTACAACTCTACATATGAGCCTGCAAGAAATGTGGGGAGGGGGAAGCAAGGACAGGAAAGAGAAGGGTCACCAAAGTGCAGTTGTGTTTGGAGAAAGCTGAGCCTACTCCTCCTATAAGGGAAGGCTGTAGAGGAATTTTAATTCAGAGCATGGCTGCTCTGGCAAGAGATCACATCCAAAGACTTTCTAGGTCTGTGTGATTCAGCTGGATTTCAGACATACCTTTAATCACAGGAGACAGAGGCAAGCAGATCTCTGAGTTCAAGGCCAGCCTGGTATAGAGCGAGTTTCAGGTAAAAAAAAAAAAAAGTTTAGGTCTTTAATCCCAACACTCAGGAGACAGAGGCATGCAGATTGCTGACTTCTAGTCAGTTCAGTTGAGTCTGTGAATTGAGAGGCAGTGCAGTGGAGTTGAGTTCATGGCAGTCCAGTTCGTGGAATTCAGAGGCAGTTTTACTGGGAGAGTTTTACAGAGACAGGTTGAAGAGAGAAGGTAGACACAGGTGAAGACAAAATGAGCCAGAGAATGGGAAGGAGCCAGAAGATTAGAACAGATTGCTAGAGTTACTTTGAGGCCAAGAAGAGGAATTCAGTCAGAGGCCTAGAGCAAAGCCAGACTGAATCAGTCAGCTTAGAGAGGAGTTTGATCCAGAACAGCTGAGTTGAACTAGCCAGCCAGAATTCAGAAAGAGCTACAAAGGGTGAACTCATTCAGCAGTAAATCTCAGAGGCTGAAAACATTCCAGGCCTAGAAAGGAATGTACAAAGGATAAAAGCTTTATAAACTAGGCTTAGGTAAGCAGACAGAGCCTTAGAGGCAACAATTAAATCAAGAGAATAAAAGATATTTTTATAGAAGGTGAGAGTTGATTTCTGTCTGGAGGTAGGCTAGAACGCGCCTACAAAGTCTGTAAGCTAAATGCCTTGGGTATTTCAGTGTAGCAATGAGAATCCATCACTTCCGTCCATATTCCAGAATTTTGAGAACTGAGTATTTATGCCCATGCTTAAACAGATGCAAAGCTCCTAAGGACCCAGCTAATTTTGCTCACCCAGCTTTTCACAGAAAAGGGCAGTTCTCAGACAAACAAGGCTGAAATCCAGGCTCGGAACTTCTGTGTAAGAGTGTCAACTCCACTTCCTGCTTGGTATCTAAAGTCTATTGATCCCATCTTAAGTGGAAGCATTTCAGGCACTTGTGAAAAAAAAGTCAGCTATCAACTGACTTGTCAAAGGCCTGCTTGAGATGCCTGATATTCTGAGTCATATTCTGTTTGCTCCCTAGAGGAACGCCTTCACAAAAGTGAGATTTAATATCTTGTCCTCAGGTTTTTCTTTCTTTCTTTTATGGAAAATCAATATTAGAAAAAAATGAATTTAAAGAAAACTCTGTCTTTTTTTAAAACTCATAATCCTGGACAGCAAACAGGTTCTGTCCAAAGTTCCATCATCAAATGCCTGGGAGTGGTGGTCTAGGGGGCTCTGTTAGAAAGGACTTCAAGGCTGCTGTGACTCACTGGCAATCTGCCCAGGGTATCCATGAGTGAGTGTGGTGGCTCCGAGACACACGCATCTGCCACTGCCACTGTTGAAAGCATGGCACGTTGCACAGTACACTGTGCCTAGAACAGATGAATGTGTACCCTCTACAGGCATCTCACCACTGAGTCTGGAGCATGCTAAGCCCAGTTCTTTCCTCCTACGGTCAAGTAACTCTCAGGACTTGAAGAGAAGTTAGTGGGATGCACGCTTGAAGGGTGAGAGTGGAAGACAAGATCCTCGCAAACTGAAGCAAATAGAATGCGGACCAGAGAGTGAGGCTTGTCTGGATTCTCAGGAGTTCCCACATGCAAAACAAAGGAGCTGGTTTGAGCCAGTGAGGGGCTGAAGCCTAGTGAGCATCACTGAAGAGAAGCATCTGACTTCAGGCACAAGGCTCATAAAATGACTCATCAGGATAAGACGTTTGCATAATTCTTTCCAGAACTGTCAAAGTGACATTAAATTGTCTGGGAGGGGATCTGTGGGGGAGTGCAGCACCTTGGCGGGTTTATGAGCAGTCTGCTCTTCCCTCCCGCAGGCAAGGCAGTTCCTGTCTGTGGAAACCCTCCTCTGCTGCTTTCCAGCCACCCTCCTAATCCTGCCTTCGTGGCAAATTAACTTCTCTGGATTCCTTAAATCAGAAGGAATGTGGGTATCCTAGAGGATTTCCAGCTTATGAAGAAAAACAACTTTTGAAAAACCATACTCATCTTACAAGTTTCAGAATTAATAGTTAGGTTTTAGGTCTTATCTGCTAGAAGAATTTATACAAGACAGGGTGTGGGCTGCATGCCTGTAATGTCACCACTTAGAAGGCTGAGGCCAGCCTGGGCTATGTACTTAGAACCTGCATGGCGCTGGGTGGGGATGGCGCTGGGTGGGGGTGGTGCTGGGTGGGGATGGTGCTGGG
>CAJQZJ010033256.1:244049-283077 GCA_907164525.1 Lophiomys imhausi | reverse complement strand
AATACTAGATATTAGACAGGGATCGGTATTTTTAGAGCCAACCAAGGCTTTGAACTCTGCACTAGAAAAGTAAATATAAGCTTTACCACTCATTAGGATTTAAATTACTATAGGAAAAACAGGAGGTATTTGGGCCTTGTTGAGGTATACTAAGGAAAAGGTATTTTCTCCAAGTCAAAAGAATGGAGTCTATTGGCGGCCCTAGGCGGAGACATTCTCATTTCCTCCAAAGATTAGAGCATCACACACCATTAGGCTGGGTTTGTCAGTAACCCTGCCAGGAGACTATGTTGGGAAGGCTGATTCACCTGAAACTATGCTAACATGATGGGAGGAAGAATTAGCCCCTTAAAGACGCAGTGTGTTTATTCCTTCCTGGAATCACCCTCTATGTAGCTGTTTGCAGAGCTTCCAACATGCAGCCCTGAGGGCTGGGCAGGCTTTCCTGGACACCCTGGGCTTTTTCACTCTTTCTCTGAACTCAGTATTTTACTCTTCTGCCATGTGAGGCTCACACAGCACATTTCAATCTCTTCCTCTGCTCTAGCTTCCTCCTCCCCACAAGACTTACAGCTCGCTCTTTTTGCTTTTTTCTCAAGCACTAATAAAATTTCCTTAAACTTCTTTTTGAGTCTAGATTTTAGGTGCTCTTATGGAGACTAAGAACCCATTAAAAAGGACTCTAGTTACCCTGGTATAAACAGGTTCTTTCTTGTTGTCCAGCCCACCTCTCTATCAACACTCTGTAAACTTATTTATACAAAGAGCTTTCTGGGCTGGAGAGACTGCTCAGCAGTGAAGAGCTTCGGCTGCTCTTTCAGAGAAGCCACACTTGGTTCCTGGCACCCACATTGGGTAAAATACAACACACTCTAACTCTGGGATCTAATGCTCTCTTCTGGCTTCTGCAGGTACTTGGACATACATGGCATACATACATAGACAGCTACACACATGCACAAACATATACACATAAAAGTTTTTTTTTTTTTAATTCTAACCATGATTCAGAATATAGTCCCGAAAGCCACTACACATGGCAAAGCAGGATTTCAGCAGCATGGCCGACTGAGATCTACACTTGATTACCCTAAGTTCTGGGCTGAGAATGCTGTTGGGCTTCTGATCATCTTTTCCAGTTACACATGTGATGAATTCTCAGGTCTGCTCATATTTGCTTCCTTTTTCTATCTTTCTTAAAAAAAATCTATGTAACCATGGAGAGGAGAGACGTGGACACACCTAAGCGTACAGGTGTGCGCACACAGACAGGTCACAGTGCTTAATTTACATCCAGGTGTGAGACAGTGTGGCTTGGCCTTTCTCTTGCATGCAGCGCTTTCCTGCTTCTGAGCTTCATTACAGAAGGCTGAGGCTGAGGTGTGGTCGTTGGATAAGGGGCGCATTACCTGATCTTCCATCTGTTAAGAATTCTATGAGGCAGAGAGAAGCCAGTTCCATTGTCCTCAGGTTTTTGTTTCTTGTTTTAAATAGAGAAACTGCAGCACACAAAGAAACTTAAATAACTTGCCCAAGGCAGGACACAAATCAGTGTCAGAGAATTCAAGTATTTAAAACCAGAGCTATTCTCCTCAGCCTTCTCACTTCTCCAGCCCTTGCCATACGCATTTTGTCCAGGTGTACTATGGATCTAAATTATACTTAATGTCTGTGCATTCTAGACACCTCCACAAACCAGCAAATATACTTTCCACTTATGTTTTCTTTGAATTGTCAGCTCTCAAAATGATAGCAAAAATCTTTCATACATGAAATTAGCAGGAAGAGAAGGGATGAGTGGAAGCAAAGAATAAGAACAGCTTCAACAGCTTTGTTTGTATAAAGAACCAAAAGATTAAAAAAAAGAAAGAAAGAAACACGAATCCCAGAGTGGACAGTCCTTCATGGCGGCAATTCTGCCTCTTTGCCTTTCTTGAGCAGCAGGTGGCGCTATGGTACTGTGTGAGGTTACAGGGTGCCTCTTCCTTTGACAAGGAATCCAATCCACTCCACGCATCTCCATTTTCTTTTGCATTTCTAAATGATCCCTTTCTGTTTTTTGAAACATTTTTCCTCTGTGCTCTGAGGTCCCTCTGGCTGCACCACCTACACCGCTTTTCTCTGGATCGAAAAAGGGTTATGGGTTACCACCTTCACTGTACAGCCTTGTGAGGCCACTCCGAAGAGAATATTAGAAGATACGGTTGCACAAAGCACCCAGCCTTCCTCTGTGCCATCACACGAGAGATTTCTTCCATCCACTAAATCAATTTTTTAGATTGCAAACTTGTCTGCACCTGAAAAAAATTTCAGAACAACTACCACCAAGTCGTCAGGTTTTCAACTGTAATTCAGCAGAGACGGTTGTCAATAATTTCCCATCAGAACAATATTATAGAAATTAAAATTAAAAATTTTACCTAAAACAACAAAAAGGAATTAGAACATTTCTCAAATTAGGGTAAATTATTTTGAGTAGAGGAGTCTACTACTGGTATTTTTCTAAACCAGAGTAAGCTAGCTGCATTCAAAAAATTCCTCCTCCTACTCACAGACAAGTGCAGCCCTCACCCATTTTCAAAGAAGTTTCTTTTTGTAACCCATAGCAACTATCAGAGAGCTACAACTAACTGGTCAAAATCAAGGTGGTGAACGACAGTGGGATGCTCAAACCCAGTCACTGCATCTGCATTGTAACACCTACAGCTAAGGCTCAGGGAAAATCATGGAAGAGGAGACGGAATAGTGTAAGAGCCAGGGGACCAGCGCATCTGCTCTTAGACAGTGTCTGCTACACATGGCAGGCCGGTCCCAAGACAATCCCACACTATGGCTGTTTAGATAAGACCTGACAATGGCACCACCAATGCAGGTAAGGGGAATTCCACAAGGCCTCACTTCTAGATGAAGAGCTACAGGCAATCTAAGGTTGCTGAGAGAGGGAGAATCAATATTCTCTGGGAAGGAGCTCTGTGGTAGGTTATCAAATTCCAGGTGGTCAGCCCTAGAGACATTGTACATGCAAGCAATGCTGAATGGAGTCAGTAGACTTTGTGTGAGTGTGTGAATGTATGTGTATGCATATATAGGTAGCTAATAATCAAAGAAGAGGTCTTAAATTTGATACACAAGAAGAGTTCCAGCATGAAAAGAGAGGAAAATCTTATAGTACTGAAGTATGAAATTCTCAAAATAATACATTTAAATTAAATATCTAAAGTTCATCACCAAATCAAGTTCCCATTGTCTAATATGACTGTAATGGTTACTTTTTTTTGTATCATCCTGACTGAGTGATAAAAGACTTAGTCAAGCATTTACTCTAGGAATGTAGACGAAAGTTGATTTGAGATAGACAGGCTGACTAGAACAGATTGCCTCCCAAATGTGGGTGGCCTCAGCTAGTCCAAGGGAAGTGGAGAAGGAGAGAATTTGCTCTCTGCCTGATTTCGGGTGGGATGTCAGTCTTCTCCCTTGGTACTTGGAGTCAAGCCTTGAGCTAAAGCTTCTAAAGATGGCGTTCCTAGTTCCCAGGCCTCTCAGTCTGAACTATCCCGTCAGCCCTGCAGGCACTCCGGCTTGCTTCCTCTGAACTATGGGACTTGTCTATCTCCATCACTGCAGCTGCAAGTTGATAAGCCAAAGCCATATAATAAAGACGCAACACACACAGTTCTGTTTCTCTGGACAACCTAGAGTAATAGAATTACTAGTTTTATGTTAAATTGTTGGATTTAAATGAATCAAACTGTATTTACTTATATTAGTTCCTTCCTAGGTAACAACAAATTTTGTTTTATTTGCCAAGCAATACGTTTCACTTCCAAACTTACTTATGAAAATAAATTTCACCTACTAAAAACTGTTCTTAGTTTATTATACCAAAAACCAACAACTAAATAAGAACAAAACCCAGTTGTGGTTTATGCCAACTGTAACAAATGAGCAAAATCTGATAATAAAGACAATTTTTATTTACCTTAATAACATATCTTAAATAGGTTTTTCAGGCCAGTCTGTCTTAATAAATTTATTGACTGACTTCTGTATACTAGGCCACACGAAGAAACAGCAAAAAGTTGGTCTGAAACTGTTTATTAATTATCTGCAAAGAAGACAAGAAGCTTGCACCAGAATGGCAATGGCCACTTTGAACAGCATCATTCTATAATTTTAGAGGCTTTCATATATTGTTTTGAATTCTTATTATGTACCCAATACTTGCACTAATATATTCATTCCTCTCAAAAGCTTTGTGAAATTCATCATCATCACCATCCTGACGTTTATGGACCAAGCACTTCACTAACAAATGTATCTTTCTAACCCATAATGAGTTCTTTTAAAGACATATTCAAATCTCAAGGCTTGGAAGAAGACAAGTCTAGTCACATAGCATTGTAAATGCCTGAATGCCCTCTTCTGTCATTTTTAAGGTAAGGAAACTAACAGAAGAAGGAAAAACAGGCATCTTTCTCAATAGTGATGTCCAGACAGATCTTCTACAAGATCTGCCTCTGCCTTGGGAGGAAGGAATTGAGAAGGTGACCCAGGAAGACGTTAAATAAACAAGTTCCCACAGAGGCCACCGTCAGGACAGTGCGCACATTCTGTCCTCCAAACAGGGATGAGCACGTCAGAGTCAGAGCACAGCAAGCACCGTTTGTTCCCATGCTGTTTGGATAACATAATGTAAGGTTCTGATCAGACATGACCAAGTATACCTCTGAAAAGTACCCATAAACCCCAAATGGTATTGCCTCTGATGATAGCTGTCCCAGAAACAGGGCTTCCCCTTCAGCCTGCATGGCCCAGAGACATCATGAGGAGACCTCACATAGGCCAGGATGTCAGTGTCAACAGAGGGAAAAAGACAGGGACGCCCAGGGACTACTGCTCACAGCGCTTGTTACATAGAAGGAGGAAGGGGTGGACTCCGTAGTTTCAAGTCACACCATGGAGAACTACAGTAATGATGTATGTGCTCTGAGAGATACAAATGTGGACATTTAAAGGGACTTGCATTGGGCTGGTTTTGGTAACCAGAAGAGCTAACTAAGAAAGGTCTCAATAGATCTTAACAGGGTTTCTGGGCTTATATCTAACTGCACTTGTTACGTGAAACATCAGAAATATACCAAGTTTCAACTTGGAAATTTGTATAGAAAAAGTACATTTGAACTTTCTGTTTTTGCCTTTTTTTCCCCCCTAAATTGCTAACGTTATGTTTGCAGAAGTTCTCTGTGTTGAACAACTTATACAATGGTGTTAGGTAAAGGTTTAACAAACAATATAGTGCAGCTAGGGTCAGAGAGGATAACAAATGCTAAGTGCACCCACACATACTTCTGTTACCTTTTAAGATTAGGGAGGGATGATCCGATGACACAATCTGGAAATAAAGTCCTCACCAAAGTGGGCAGGGGACTGGGACGTCTGATAGGACGGACATTCAAGAATGTTGGTGAAGAAGTGAAGGGAAACAGGAAACATTTCAGGGCCTGTTAGTTAGTACATGAAACAGTGGGGAGAGTGGGGGCTCCCGGAGAACCAGAGAATAACCAGAGGGGATGGGAAACTGACACCGACAGAAATGGAACCAGAGAGTGGGCAGAACCCCGGAGGCCATGTGGGATGAGAGAAACAGAAGAGGCTGTGAACCTCTCTAGGAAGAAAGGCCTATGGAGAGAGTTTCTGGCACACAGTTCAAGAGGCCTTAGCTGGGGCTTAGGTGAATAACACAAGGAAAATATCTCAGTTTTGAACAAAATTGAAGGTTCTGATTAGATCCTCAGACATAAAAGGAAATCTTTCACAGAGTTAAATGGAGACAAAGTCCACTTGATGATGGAGAAATAATGAAGAAAACTGAATTTAAATTCAAGTATAAAAAGAACTGGTTTATTAATTCTACAAAATTTAAAAATATTTCCATGTCACAAAACGAATACACACACACATATATTGCAAATAAATAAATAAGAGGGTTTTTTGTTTGATTGTTTTTCCCTTCAGCCTGCATGGCCCAGAGACATCATGAGGAGACATATAGGCCAGGTTAGGTTCTTCGAGACCAAATTCAAAGAGTTAAAGCTTGTTGAATGCGAAACAAAAGCATAGAAGAGATCAGGAGATTTAAAACATAACCCACTGTAAACTGTGGCTTGTGTATTTCATTCCTACATTTTCCACTTATATCCTCAAAGATATTTGACATTATTGTAAAGACACAGGATGCAACTCAGTGCCTCTGTAAGTTATGGACTCCAAGAAGGAATACTAGAGTAGAAAAAGCTGATGGTGGCCATGATACTCAGGGCTTTAGCCACTGGGAAAGGAAGGTTTCTTGATCTCTAGAGAGCAAAGGATAAGCTGCCATGCTTCTGATTATGGCTGGCTTCAGTGTAGAGGAAGTATCCAATGTGGCTATAGGACTCAGGGGACTCCCAAGGATTCTGCCATTGGTGTGGCTTGAAGAGAAGGGAAAAAATGGTGATGCGTGGCAAAGTATGAAACAACATTGCAAATCTGAGCATTTAGAAATGCCAAACATGTACTAAAATAGTGTTCGATAGGCCACCATCTTTATAGATATAGTATTAATTGATTAATTAATTAGTGTGCACACACTCTCAGAGGTCAGAAGAAAACGTATAAGAGTCAGTTATCTTCTTCTACCATAGGGTTCTAGGGGACCAAACTTGAGTCATCAGGCTTAGTGATAAATTCCTTTACTTGCTGGCCACTATCTTAATCTATCCAGGAGCCAGAATAATGAAGTTAAGACACATGGAGTGTCAGGGCCCAACAGATTGAGTTGGGGCTGCAGCTCCCTTAACCTGCTAAGAAGAACTAAGACGTTTCTTAAAGTATATCAAGAGTAATTAGAGGAGAATGAATGCTTATTCATACTGAAGACAACACAGGGAAGGGGGAAAATCAGAAGGCTTTAGAAACTGTAAAACATTGTAGACATGATCCCCAGTCATCTGAAGACACACTTACTTTATGTATTAGAACAACCTAGTTTCTTTATCCCCCCCCACAATCTCCAACATATATAATGGGTAGAGGCAGGGGAAACAGTTGCCACAGTTATTGAGTAAGAAAGGAAGGAAATGAACATTTGCCATACAAATGTATTAGCCAGAAAGGCTTTGGTGTTTATAGATACTTTGCAACTTAATCTATTAAAGAGATTCAGATGTTGATTCTATACTTGGCAATTTACATATTTCAGAATAGCAAGTCGTAGGTTGTTTTCTGAGTTTGATTATATTTATACTATTGCTCTTTATATTTGTAAGCCAACAGATGCACATGAAAGCAACCCATAGGTATCAAAGATCCAAATTATGCTGGGCGTGGTGGCACATAACTTTAATACCAGCACTTGGTGGGGCAGAAGCAGATGGATCTCTGTGAGTTCAAGGCCAACCTGGTCTACAGAGTGAGTTCCAGGATAGCCAGACAGAGAAACCGTGCCTCGAAAAACAAACAAACAAAAGATCCAAGTTACAGAAAACAGAGACACAGAGTTGATGATGGTCAGGTGTCTAGTCACATAGAAATGAAAGGTCAATTTGATGGGACAAAAGTCTAAAGATATTTGCTATCTACTTTCATGACTTCACTTGAAAATGAAAGAACTGGCATATCTGACTAAATGATAAACTATTAGCCAATCCTCACTGCACTGTAGCAGCAGAGATATGAAACTATCCTCCAGGAAGAAAGCAGAGCCTAATAGAATAGAAAGAGTACCTGCAACAAGATGAAGGTTTTCTAATTTCACTTTCATTTCCCACAGTTACTAAGGGCTCATTTTAAAATAGCTTTTGCTTAAACTAAATACACAAGCAGCTCATTTAGCAGACACACTGGATTAACTGACACTGTCTCTTTGTTAAATGTACCAACTGCTGCTGCCTCTGGCTGTTCCTACCTAATAAAGGCCCCGAGATGGCTGCGTGACGGGGCTTCTGCTGCCAACACTTTCAAGTAAAACCCAAGAAAGAGTGCCTTTAGGACAAGGCACTCAAGCTGCAAAGAGAGAGAACATGAACTCTGTGGGAGCAGGGATCTTTGCTTTGTGTACTGATGTATCATAACAGGCTGGAGTAGTTTCTGATGGTTAGCAGGTGCTCGATAAATGCATGACACAAGCAATGGTTTATTTGTGGTACCCAAAAGGCACATGAGACACACAGGATTTTACTCCAGTTTGCACCCTTGATGCTTCCTTGAGGCATGAAAAATATATGAGAGCCATAATAATAAGTCTTATATAACTGTTCATATGAGACTTTTGGTTTATACTGTGTGTGGTGGTCCATGCCTGTAATTTCAGTATTCAGAAGGCTAAGGCTGGGGACTGCAAGCTGGAGGCCATCCTTGGCAACACAGTGAGACTCTATGTCAATACACACACACACACACACACACACACACACACACACACACTACTTCATGAATATAATATATATATTTATGAAAAAATACATATATTCACTCACAGTAATTTAATAAATTCTTACTAATAGTCATAACTGTGGTAAAGTTGGTAAATCCCTGGTTTTACTTAGCTTTTAATATTGAGAAATGTGGGGGAACATAGGGGTGGGAGGGTGCAACTGGGAAAGAAAATTAAAAAAAAAAGATTGGGAAATGCCATTTAAAAAAAAATGATCTGAGCTGGGCGTGGTGGTGCACACCTTTAATCCCAGCATTTGGGAGGCAGAGGCAGGCGGATCACTGTGAGTTCGAGGCCAGCCTGGTCTACAAAGTGAGTCCAGGACAGCCAGAGCTGTTACACAGAGAAACCCTGTCTCGAAAAACCAAAAAAAAAAAAGATCTGATAAAATATTAAATCCTCTTGAAAATCTGGAAGATTTAGCAAAATCTGGGCCTAATTCGTCTACTTGGTGCCTGTCACCTGAGGCTAGGCAGGGCATGCCCCCTCTTTTGCTAGGCCCTGAGGTCGAAGTCTGCACAAATCCACAGCCTCACTGAGCTCCTTTTCATCAGCTGCCTACTTCTGTTAAACCGGAGTTGGGACTGTCCTGTGTCAGCAAATACCAACAAAAACTGTGCTTTCAGAGAACTGTGACTCCAACTTGCAGTCCTAGGCTTTCCCAGAGAAAACACCTACAAGGGCATCCTGGAGCTTTTGGGCAGCTTCCTTTGCAGAGAACAATGCATTGGCTCCAGGGCCTCACCAGGCACACTATCCACATCTTCTTCCGTGGAACTTAGTAATTCCCAACCACTTTGGCAGGATTAGTCTCTAACTCTTAACTCTTAGCATGGCTTTGCTTAACATGTACTTCACCATGAACTGCCGTGAACTTGCTTTGACCAACAGGAGAGACATGGTAGTGAGCTAGCTCTGAGCTTAGGTCTGTGTAAGCATTAAGCACTTTGTGGTGACAAATAAACTTCACTGAAAGACCAAACATAAAGTATACCATGTATGCATTCTGAAGTCATAGCATTTTATATTAAGCAGTTCCTTTTGCCATTCTATACATCTTTAGATAAACTGGTGTGAAGTAAGACTAGTAATTTCCCACCTATATTTCCAGCTAGATAATACATATAACTGAATCATTACCTCTTACTGTCATAAAAGTAGCCAATATACTAACGTAATTAAATGTTTTCATCATCTGTGTCTTAATACAGTCTTCAATACTAACTATAGTAGTTGTGAATTAATAAAATTTAAGTATTGATTATTCTCACTTCTAGATTTCATGGGGCCTAAAAGACAATATAAAGCATTGAGTTCTCATTTGCAAAAAATAGCCTACACATATAGAATTAGATGATGACAAATATAGTTGTCAGCAAGAAGAATACTGTTCCTCTGGGCTGTTTCTGACTCTTCTGGCAGCTTTGGGGACCCTTTTCCTCCTACTGGGATGCCTTGTCCAGTCTTAATATGAAGGGATCTGCCTAGTCTTATTGCAACTTTATATGCCATGTTTGGTTGATGTCCCTGGGAGGCCTGTCATGTCATTTTCTGAAGGGAAATGGAGGAGGAGTGGATGTTGAGGAGGACTGGGAGGAAAAGAGGGAGAGAAAACTATGGTCATGATATAATATATGAGAGAAGAATAAATTAAAAAAAAAGAAAACTGAAGCTATTTCTACAGTTATAACAGTATTTTCAGGAGTTTGGATATATAAGACAAGGGTAACTACAAGATGGTTATTCATTAATGAAAAATATTTTAAGGAGCTGAAGAGATGGCTCAGCAGTTACGAGTACTTGTTGCTTTTACAGAGGACCTGGGTTCAGTTCCCAGTGTGCACATGGTGGCTTCCAACCATCTATAACTCCAGTTCTAAGAGACTGACATCCTTCCCTGACCTCTGCAGGCACCAGGCACACATGGTGCACAGATAACCATGCAGGATAAAATAAAAGAAAAAAGGTTTTAAACCTGTACACTTTTGTCTTTTGATATATATATATATGTGTGCATGTGTGCATATATATGTGTATGTACACACAGCTATATACACACATATATGGATGTAAGAAAAGATAATTCAATTAGTGGGTGAGAAGGGGGGGGTTAGAGCCTATCATTTGTAAAAACTGCTGCTCTCATCCCTGATACAAAACAAGCCTAACAACTATACAATCATAATAAAAATACCCATCAAGGCAATCATACAAAAAGACTCGAACGAACTAAACTCCAGGAATGGATGAGCTTTCATAAAAGCAGAGAGACCTGCCATGTTTTTATTTCTAGCAGCGCAGAAGACCAGAAGCCAGCCACAAGTGGGGATGAGAAGAAAGCAGGCTAATTTGTAGTAGCCTCACCTAGCTGGAGAGATTAGAATTCTGAGAAGACCCCACTGTGAGGCACCTGCACCCCTCTGCCAACTTCTTCCTGGGTCTCCAGGTGCTGATGATATGCACAAGAAATAAGAGGGCAAGGAGATTTGCATTTGCTCAATTCTGGGATTTTAGCTACAACAGTCAGCAGAGACCCAAGAGAGCTAAAATATGCTCTGAAGAATCTTCACAAGAGTACGGGAAGCCTTCTCAGATGCATTTGGACTGGTGGTCAGTATCTTAGGGTTTCTATTGCTGTGATAAAACACGATAAACAAAAACAACTCTGGGAGGAAGAGTTTATCTTACAGTTTATTGTTCAACATCTGGGGAAATCAGGGCATGAA
Organism: Lophiomys imhausi; assembly: GCA_907164525.1. Lineage (NCBI taxonomy): Eukaryota > Metazoa > Chordata > Mammalia > Rodentia > Muridae > Lophiomys > Lophiomys imhausi. Next base: position 271,878 of record CAJQZJ010033256.1, on the reverse strand, counting down.
CTTAGGTAAGAGCCTGAAGGGAGGAACAGATGGGTACTGGGGGAAGGCTGCTTACTGGCTTTCTCCTGCTTTCTTAGACAGCCTAGGACTGCCACTGCCCAGAGGTGGCTCCCCACACAATGGGCTGTGTCCTCCACATCAATCACTAATAAAGAAATTGTACTACAGGCAAATCTTATGGAGGCATTTCCTCAACTGAGAGTTCCTCTTCAAAATGACTTTACCTGTGTCTAGTAGACATAAAACTAGTCAGCCACTGTCCTTTGCCTACAGAAGCTTCTCAGTCTCATGAGGTCCCACTTATTGATTGTTGATCTCAGGTCCTGAGCTGTGGTGTTCTGTTCAGGAAGTTGTCACCTGTGCCAATGAGTTCGAGGGTTTTTCCCACTTTTTCGTCTAGTAGATTTAGTGTGACCAGCCTTATGTTAAGGTCTTTGATCCATTTGGACTTAAGTTTTGTACAAGGTGATAAGTATGGGTCTAATTTCATTCTTTTACATGTAAACATCCAGTTGGACCAGCACCATTTGTTGAAGATGCTGTCCTTTTTCCACTGTACGGTTTTTGTCTTCTTTGTCAAAAATTAAGTGACCATAGGTGTGTGGGTTTGTTTCTGGGTCTTCAATTCAATTCCATTGATCAACTGATCTGTTTCTATACCAGTACCATGCTGTTTTTATTACTATTGCTCTGTAGTACAGCTTGAAATCTGGATCTGGGAGGGTGATACCTCCAGATGTTTTTTTTTTTTTTTTTTTTATTGTACAGGACTGATTTAGCTATTCTGGGTTTTTTGCTATTCCATATAAAGTTGAGAATAGCTTCTTCTAGGTCTATAAAGAATTGTGTTGGTATTTTGATAGGAATTGCATTGAATCTGTATATTGCTTTTGGTAGGATGGCCATTTTTATTATGTTGATCTTACCTATCCATGAGCATGAGAGATCTTTCCATCTTCTGATGGCCTCTTCAATTTCTTTCTTCAAGGACTTGAAATTCTTGTTGTACAGGGCTTTCACTTGCTTGGTTAGAGTTACCCCCAGGTATTTTATATTGTTTGTGGCTATTATGAAGGGTGTTTTTTCCCTAATTTCTTTCTCAGCCCATTTATTTGTTGTATAAAGAAGGGGGCTTCTGATTTTTTTAAAATTAATTTTGTATCCAGTCACCTTGCTGAAGGTGTTTATCAGCTGTAAGAGTTCTCTGGTGGAATTTTTGGGGTTGCTTATGTATACTAAGGCAAAAGACACTGTCATTTGAACAAAACGCAGCCTACAGACTGGGAGAAAATCTTCACCAACCCCACATCTGACAGAGGGCTAATATCCTAAATTTAGAAAGAACTCAAGAAATTAAATGCCAAGAAACCAAATAATCCAATCAAAGAATGGGAAACAGAGCTAAACAGAGAATTCACAAACAGGATTCTCTAATGGCTGAGAGACACTTGAAGAAATGCTCAGCATCCTTAATAATCAGAGAAATGCAACTCAAGACGACTCTGAGATTCCATCTCACACCTGTCTGAATGGCTAAGATCTAAAGCTCATATGACAGCACATGCTGGCGAGGGTGTGGAGAAAGGGGAACCTTCCTCAATTGCTGGTGGGAGTGCAGGCTTGTGCAACCACTATAGAGGTCAGTATGGCGATATCTTAGAAAACTTGGAATAGCTCTGCCTCGGGACCCAGCCATACCACTTCTGTGTATACATCCACATGATTCCTCACTGAATCACAAGGATTTCCTCATCTATGTTCATAGCAGCCTTATTTGTAATAGCTAGAAACTGGAAACAACCCAGATGTCCCTCAACTGAAGAATGGATTAAAAAACTGTGGTACATCTACACAATGGAATACTACTCAGCTATCAGAAACAATGAATTCATGCAATTTGCAGCCAAATGGAAGGAACTAGAGAAGCTCATCCTGAGTGAGCTAACCCAGACTCAGAAGGATACACATGGCATCTACTCACTTATAATTGGATTTTAGCCATATATTACAGGATAACTATACTACAATGAATATAACAAAGGGAACATGAACATAGACTTTGTTTCCTAATAATGAGACACTTTGCCCTAGTGGTGCTGCCTTGTAGGTCCCCAGTCTACGAGGAGGCTCTTGGTCCTCATATGACTGCTGAACTGGGGCAGGGGACTGTTATGTAGGGACACTCCACTCCATAGAAGTAGGATGTAAGGGATAGGGGGTAGAGGGTGGGAGGGTGGGACTGGGAGGGGTGGAAAGAGGGCACTGTGATGGAGATGTAACCTGAAGTAATAAATATTAAAAAAAAACCTAGCCAGCCAGGAGGGATCAGATCTTGGACAGCAGAGAATTCCAGCAATGGGATGGAGTACAAAGAGGACTACTCGGGGTTCTGGGATCAGACATCTGAGCTATAAATCAGAGAAAGACACTAACATTTGGACAGCTTGTGACATGTATAAAATCTGGTTCCAGGCCCACTAAAGAGATGGCTCTGACGGCTCCCTCAAAAGATGTGAAGCAGTAATGAAGTGGATCAAACTGAACTGACGGCAAAGCCCTGCTCAGCTATGAGCAGATCGGCCTCCACTCCCCGGCCTGGAAGAGAAAGGAGTCGTTTCCTGAAGGTGCGTTCCGTTTGGGTTAGATTTACTTTTCTTTATACGGTCAATTCTCTGACTCTACAGGTTTTATACTTGAGGATTCAACCAACTGTGGATTGAAATATTTGCAGGCAATACTGTGTCTTTATTACACACACACCACAAGATATCATGACTATGCAGCTTTTACACTGTATTAATTATTAAGAGTGATGCAGACATAAGTAACCATATGTGAGTTGCATGTAGGTTGTATCCAAACACATAGGTTGTATGTAGGTTGTATCTAAACACAGAGTCATCTATAGATTTTGTTGTCTGAGGAGTCCTCAGGACAGAGCGTGGGAACCGTGGGGCACCTGTGCCCATGTGTGCTATGTGAAATATTAACAGACATACATGATGTAAGAAAAACACAATGGTGTGTTGGGGTAGTGTTAAGCATTCTAAATGTTAATTGGTCCTTTTTGCTGTCTGTTACTTATGTTGACTCTGATTGGTTAAATAAAATGCCAAGGCCTGAGATTGGGCAAAGACAGAGAAAGGTGGGACTTCCTGAGATTAGAACAGGAAGCCTGTGCTTTAGACAGGAGACTAATGCATTCCAGCCACAAGCAGCGGAAGGAAGACACATGCCATGGATTAGGAAAAAGAACCTCATTCCACATGGCCAGGAACATTGGCATGGCGTGGAAAATGGCAGTCCAAGGGGATGTATGTATATATGGGGTCATATTTTGGTAATAGAATTACGAGCAAGCTTAGATGGGCTAAGATTGCACAATTCAGGCCAAGGCTTGTTAAAATCCATGTGGTCTCTGTGTGCTCTTTTATAATGTCTGGTTAAAGAATTAACAACTGCCAAATCAATTACTGTTAATAAATGCTGGTTAAATAGTTTAATTGCCATATTTCTTATTACATATGGGGTCCAACGTGGGGCAATTAGAATCCATGCTTTCAGTGTGAGGAGGCCCAGATGAAAGCCAGTTTCCGAGCCAAAGAGCAGGGAACTGAACTCAAATGCATTTCAAAGGTGTGGCTACCTTAACAAAAGCTGTTGCCTTGCAGCAAAGTCAGAGAACTAAAGCTTAGCTCTCCTTACATACTAAAAAACGGGCAGCCTTCTAAACCGAATTTGAGAGTGGAATTAATAGCCTACATTAAAAATGGAGGAATTCATAATGCCTCAATACTTTTGGATTCCAGTTGAGTTTGTTCCTCTTAGCATGCAAATGATTTTTACCCTGACAATTGTGGTTCTGTGTATCTTTTTTCAGAAAGTTCAGACGAGGATAGTCTTAAAGTAAAGAATTTACAGATGGAATGTTAAATTGTCAACAATGATAATGAAGGAAAAAGGGAGGCCTTTCCTGATAAATAAGACAAAATGGATGGCAGCTAGAGCTAAAAGCTCCCTGTGTACTAGGTGCCTGTCAGGAGTTTCTGGTATTAGTCCACCACTGAAATACAGTCACAACTAGATTTCAAGGAATAATTAACAAAGCTTTAATTGCAGCATGGGATGGCATGGTTAGACATGCCAAGGCTTTTGGAATGTTGTTCCTTTGCTTGATTTTTGTTTAGATGTTCCTTTGCTTTGATTTTCCTATATCGGGAGGTAGAAAGGATATTTTTCAGGTTTGGCATTGCTAAAACATAAGAGATTTTTGAAGATTTTGGGCAGATTTCGAATTGTCACTACAGTTCAAAGTTGCTCTCAAGGTTACAGAGTTACTAAAATCTGGGATTTAAGTGAAATATTTGAGCAGGGTGGTACTGGCACACACCCTTAATCCCTTAATCCCATCACACTCGAAGGAAGAAGCAGGCAGATCTCTGGATTCTAGACCAGCCTTGTTTAAATAATGAAGGCAGGGGAGGAACCCTGCTGATAAGACAAGGCTGCTTACTAAAGACAGTCTAGAATTCAAAATGACACATTTTTTCCTTGATGTTAAGTTTAATAATGTCCTTACTGATCTAATGGATAAATACACATAATCTTAAATTTACATAAAGAGAAAGGGGTCACAGGCCAGTGTCCTTAAGTGTGGGGCTCCCACTGGAGAACTGGTTTTAAGAGGAATTTTGCCCCTAAAAGATATCTGTTAATTGCTGGGTGTGGTGGTGCAGGCCTTTAATCCTAGAACTTTGGAGGCAGAAGCAGGCTAATCTCTGTGAGTTCAAGGCTAGCCTGGTGTACAAAGTCCAGGACAAGGATACACAGAGAAATCCTGTCTCACAAAAAATGGAGAGAGAAAGAAATATATTCTGTTAACCAATGTAAGGACCCAGAGTTAGGCTAGGGAAGAACATATAAACCGCATGCTTCCTACAGTCAACAGTTAAGAAAAGCTAATGTAAGATAGCATATCATGCTATTCTACACCAATACACTTAAGAATGGAGTTTCCATGGGAGAAATGGAACTCAAACTAATACAAAATGTTTTAATTAATGTTTTTGTTTAATAAGGTTAATTTATTTTTTTTTTTATTTTTTTTTTTTATAAATACTTTATTTTTTTTTTCTTCAAGTTACATCTCAGTAACAAACCCCTCCCTATTCCCCCTTCCTAACCCGCCCTTCCACCCTCTTCCCTCCAGAGGTTTCCCCTTTCAGTCCAACAGCTGGTTCCTTCTCTTATAACAGTAAGTATTATACAGAACAATAGATATAAATATGCCACATTTATGAGATTAAATTGGCCCAGTATACCTTCCCAATGTTCAGTTTATACCTATTTGGCCCCTGACTTTAACATTCTACTATCTACCCAACTCCATGAGTTTAAAGGTCTATATGTGACTCAACATTCATACTATCTTGTAACACACTTTTAAGAGTATCTTCTTAGATCTATAACACCCTCTTGATTCCTAAACAGTTCAAAATTTAACTATAAGATTCTATCTGTCTATTCTTCAACCACCTCAGAGACCTGAGAGGGATAAATATATTTGCTTATATAGGAAGTGCAGAGCCTGCAGCTTCCAAAACTAAGAAAGAACATACCAGTAGCTGCCTGGACAGTTCCCATTTTCTCTCCATACATTCCAGCATCAATCTTCAGCCTTTGGGTCCTGTTTCTCTGACAGACATTTGTTGTAGAGCAGGGATTATGAAGGACTTACCTACCCTGTCTTGGCAGAGTTAGGCTGTCGACTTCCCTGCTACCAAGTTTTGTCCTTTTTGGACAGCAGTCTGTCTGCAGTTGGTGCAAGGGGTTTTTTCATGCCAAGAGAAAGGCTTGCCATTAATTCAACCATCTTACAGTGGAGGTTCTTCGATGCTTATCTTCTACTTGGAGTAGAATAGGGGGTGCTGTCAGGCGCTGATATGTCTCGATATCAAAAAAAAAAAATCTTGATTTAAGATAACATCTTTGAATGCCATATTCTGCAGATCTCTAGGGGTTTTTGAAGATGCCCTAACCCTCTCTTGTATTTAGATAAGCAAATGTTGCTTGTCTCTTAGCAACTTGATTACTGGGTAGTTTAGAGAATATCTGTGATAGACTGTCATAGTAGCTAACAAAGAGACATGTTTGCATGACAAGGAGTATGTTTTAACTATCCTAGACCGTTTTAGACGGTTGGTATCAAGCGGTCAGAGCTTCACATTTTATTTTTAAGTATCTCTAGGTATGATACCATTGGGAAGCATTATCTTTAAATTTGTATCAATATACAAAGATCTATTCAATTGAGGTTAAATATACTCTTAATTATGTATCAATATACAAAGATCAATGCCTATGTAGCCCAATATAATCTTAATATTACGTCCATATGCAAGGGTCAATACCATTGTGGCCAACTATAATCTTAATTTTGTATCAATATACAAAGATCAATACTGATGTAATCCAATACAAACTTATTTTTGCACAATAAACAATGGTCAATACCACTTTAGCCAAATAACCTACTAATTTTGTATCAATATACAAAGGTATAAGGGCATATTCAATAATCTGCCCCTTCTTCATGGACCTTCCTGTGCTATGACTATATCTCATTTTTCTCAAGCCCATGCACTCCTACATAGGAGAGGAAGAAGGATACAGAGAAGGAAAAGTAGGAATTCCCTGGGGCTAATCTCCAAAACCCATTAAGACAGGATCATTTATCAGCTTGTAGTCTCTTCCCCTACATAACAGAGTTTTCAGTTAACCTTCGAATAACCAAAAAGAAGGGCGGAGAAACACCAATTATTTAAGTTCATACCTTGATCTCAAAACTTGGGAGACAAGGAAAAAACAGGTTCCTTGTGTGTTCCAGGCCAATCTAATCTACAGAGCTCTACAGAGCAAATCAAGACAGCCCAAGCTACAAAGAGAAACCCTGTCTCAATAAGGATAGATATATCCACATAGAAATTAAATCTCCAAAGAAAGGAGCAAAGGAAAGAAGAAATATATAAATGCAAAACTTTGATCCCAAAACATGGAAGACAAAGACAGAGACAGATGGGGTTCCTTTTGAGTTTGAGACCAGCCTAATCTACAAAAAGCCAGAATAACACAGAATAAACCTGTTTTCATCAATTAATAGATTTATATCAACTGTAGAGGAGAATACTTAAACTCCATATGGTCTTATGCTGTATTTTCAATTTAAGATAGATTATATATAGCATGTATATGTAATACTATTACCTGCCATGTTTTTATATGGCATGAATGCATATGTCTTGCAAATGTCTTTCTTCTGTTTAAAGAACAGAAAATATTCCTTAATTGATTTGTGCATCCTGCACATCCAAGGCATTTTGGTAATTGCAGAACTATATGTTACTTGTGAGAAATTATATATTTTCAGAACAACTGGACCAGAGTCCAAAGAAGATAAGACAAGTAACCCAGATGATCCAGCCTCATAGACTGCCTCAATAGCTGTTTCCTCAAAAATCTTCATCCAGAAGAACTTCAAACAGCTTGCTGAGATGGCCCAGCCTCAAAGACTGTTCCAGACAAGACATCAATAAAGCCCTGAACTTTCCTACCCAAAGTCCAGACTACAAACTGCTCAGGACATTCAAATTGCTGAGGACATAGAGACTGGACAACAAATGTTACAATTAACTTTCTTAACCATTTTTCCATTTTTGGGCCCCCAAACAGGTTTTCTGCAACCCAATTCAGCAGAAAACAGTTTTAACAGAGCGACGTCCCATTCCCAAAAAGTGTGTTGTATTATAAATGTTGTTTAGGATAATGGCTACAAATTGTTATATGGTCTTCTTTTTTTGTTTGTTTGTTTTTTTTAAATACTTTATTTTTTTTTCTTCAAGTTACATCTCAGTCACAAACCCTTCCCTATTCCCCCTTCCTATCCTGCCCTTCCACCCTCTTTCCCCCAGCAGTTTCCCCTTTCAGTCCAACAGATGGTTCCTTCTCTTATAACAGTAAATACTATACAAAACAACAGATATAAATATGCCACATTTATGAGAGTTAAATGGCCCAGTATACCTTCCCAATGTCCAGTTTATACATATTTGGCCCCTGACTTTAACATTCTACTATCTAACCATCTCCATGAGTTTAAAGGTCTATATCTGACTCAACATTCATACTAACTTGCAACACACTTTTAAGAGTATCTTCTTAGATCTATAACACCCTCTTGATTCCTAAACAACTCAAAATTTAACTATGAGACTCTAGCTGTCTATTCTTCAACCACCTCAGAGACCTGAGAGGGATAAATATATCTGCTTATATAGGAAGTGCAGGGCCTGCAGCTTCCAAAACTAAGAAATGACATACCAGTGACTGCCTGGACAGTTCCCATTTTCTCTCCATACATTCCTGCATCAGTCTTCAGCCTTTGGGTCCCATTTCTCTGACAGACATTTGTTGTAGAGCAGGGATTATGAAGGACTTACCTACCCTGTCTTGGAAGAGCTAGGCTGTGGCTCAGCCGTTAAAGGCTAGGCTCACAACCAAAAATATAAGAGTTATATGGTCTTCTTAAGCAAGGTATAGAAAGTTAGACTTGAAGATATCTTTTTCTTTTCTCTATCATTCTTTCTCTCTTATATAGGGGGAAAAGACTTGAAAAGAAAAAGAGGGGGATATATGTATATAATATAGAAATGATTAGATATAAGGATAGATTATTGAATTGTTATTCTTAAATAAGGTTATGTTTCGATACATTGGTATAGAATTTTTGTAATTGATATAAAAATAAGGTCAAATTTTGATTAATTGGTATAGAAATTTATATTTTGACACATAATATGTATATTTCAACTTATATAAAGTATTGTGCCTATACAAATCATTTAAAAGTACAGGTTTACTTCTAATCCTTTTATGGGTTGCTATTGATATCTATTTAGGAGTCTGGGTAATACAGGTTGATTGCTGGCCAGTCAAGTTTCTGGTCATGTCAAATACTAGTCTTAATTTAACACAAAATAGACTTAATAGGTTAAACAGATAGTAAATGGTTAAAATATACAGTTTGCCTGTCCATAGATAGATGATAGATTTATAAATAAATAGATAGATGTCTTCAAAACCCTCAGAGGCATACAGAAAATGGCATTTAAAGATGTTTTTATTATTTTAAGAATTGTTTGACTTAAGACAGTCAGCTCCTGACAGCTCCCATTTGACTTGGAAGAAGACAATGAACATCAAAAAGAAATCTCCCATCAGGAGATAATTCCTCAAAAAGAAATCTCCCATCAGCCGGGCGGTGGTGGCGCACGCCTTTAATCCCAGCACTTGGGAGGCAGAGGAAGGTGGATCTTTGTGAGTTCGAGGCCAGCCTGGTCTACAAAGCGAGTCCAGGACAGCCAGAGATATTCAGAGAAACCCTGTCTCAAAAAACCAAAAAAAAAAAAAAAAAAAAAAAAAAGAAATCTCCCATCAGGAGATAATTCCTATTGGGCAAAAATGCCCCTGCTCTCTCAACAGACTATATACAGTCCAAAGATGGACCATAGCTTAAATGCAGGTAAGTCGATGTCCTGATTCTGCAGAGACAGAATGGGAAAATCCTTATTTCCTGCTGCATTATTTAGTCTGTGAAAAATGCTTGGCCAGAAGGCTGAAGATGATGCTCCAACGACATCAAGAGATATTTGGGGCTGTCTAGGCAACAAACTGTCATATTTCTTTTTGGAAGCTGCTCTTCTGTGCTTCTTACTCACTCAAATAATAACTTTATCCCTTCTTATGTCTTTGATGGGGTTGAAGGCATAATAGTTATAAAATTTCAATTGAACTTGTGTTGTTTAGGATTTAAAAGGATAATTTAAAGTCTAAATAAAATCTTTACGTTTATAAATATAGGATATGATAGAAATTATTTAGGTCCCAAACTTTAGACACACCAAGATAGATGATTTTTTTCTTCTTCAAGATTGCCTGATACAAATAGGCTAAATATTATGTATGTAACTTTTATATATGGTTTTCTCGATTGTTTCATATTTGTTCTTATTGTTTTTACTATATGAGTTAAAAAAATTAGTCTTTTTATTAGACAAAAGGAGGGAATTGTTGGGGTAATGTTAAGCATTCTAAATGTTAATTGGTTGGTTTTGCTGCCTGTTACTTACATTGAATCTGATTGGCTAAATAAATGCCAAGGCCTGAGATTGGGCAAAGACAGAGAAAGGTGGAACTTCCTTAGATTAGAACAGGAAGCCTGTGCTTTAGACAGAAGACTAATGCATTCCAGCCACGAGCAGCAGGAAGGAAGACACATGCCATGGGTTAGGAAAAAGAACCTCATTCCACATGGCCAGGAACATCGGCATGGTGTGGAAAATGGCAGTGCAAGGGGATGTATGTATATATGGGGTCATATTTGGGTAATAGAATTATGAGCTAGCTTAGATGGGCTAAGATTGCACAATTCAGGCCAAGGCTTGTTAAAATCCACGTGGTCTCTGTGTGCTCTTTTATAATGTCTGGTTAAAGAATTAACAACTGCCAAACCAATTACTGATAATAAATGCTGCTTAAATAGTTTAATTGCCTTATTTCTTATTACAATGGTGGGTTAGTGAAAATGTGTAAAGCAATGACCCAGGTGGGTCACTGCTGAGTAGCTGTTGAGTATGAATCGCCAGCAGTGTCTTATTCTCAGGGAAACATTTAAAAATCAGCTAATCTTAGTACTCATTGAAGGAGTACAGAGAATTTTACATGCTTTCTCTTTTTTCTAAAAAAAAAAAAAAAAAAAAAAAGTTTTCCTAAAAACACTTGTAAAAACAAAAATATCTAAAAACCAAAAAATTTCTAAAACAAGTATTTCAAAAATAAATCACTTGTTTTCTTGTTAACAAAAAATATCCTTCAAATTCTGGTATTTACTCCTTTCCAAATGCTGAGTTAGATACCAGAGCTAAAATATAAAACACAGCTCATCTCTGCGTGGAAGTCACAGTCTACCAGAAAAGGCAGACCTGTAAATAACTACGAATCCACTGAATAAATGCTATTACAGAACATAGAAAGAATGACTGAATAAATGCTCTTACAGAACATGCAAGCAGATGTTACAGAAACCACAGCAAGTGCAGATGAATTAGTGGGTATTAATTCAAATTCGAAGGGCCAGCTTCAAGGCGACGACAAGGTTTAAAGAGACAGCGAGACTTCTCAGATGGAGATGAGAGGACGGGTACAGAAGTAAGAGAAGTAATTTGAAAGAGTTACAAAGCTATACTGCTTTGCGGATGTGACGAGCAGCCCCTCAAGGTGACGAACAGCCCCTCAAGGATCCTGGGAAGTGTTCAGGGCGGGAAATAATAAAAGCAGCTTTGCATGTTTGGCAGTATCTGTAGAGCATACAACCTGCAATTGCTGCCTAGAAACGGGCTACGAAGCACTGAACAGTGAGGAAGGTAGGAATGGGACAAGAAAGAAAAGAAGGAAGATTTGAGAGATGAGACCGCTGAGATGCAGAAAATTTCCTGCCTTCCCACACAGTTGTGATTTTCATCATCACAAATACTTATTAGTAATTTGTAGTACTTACTTGTAAGTGACGAGGCTTATTACTAAAATAATGTTGGCCTAGTTTATTTCCACAAAAGGACAGGTGAACATTGGTTTTAAAATTCCAGTGTAGGCCATGTTTTAAAAGAGAACACATGCGTAATATCAAAAAGACTTTGGTATTAACTGAGGAAGAGAAGTATTCTATCCTTAGGAAAGTGTTAGCCTCTAAGAACACCCCAAGAACAACAGTTTAAATGAGAATGGGTTTGACCCACCCCGGCTTAGGAGGAAGCAGTTCAAGGCAGGCTGCTGCCTGGAGGCCAGCCCCAGACTCCTAGCCTTTGGTTTCTTGTTCCAATACACCACCCTGGGTCTTTGTATGCAGGCTGCATTTTCTTGCATTGTAGTCATAGTTCAAGCAAAAAGAGAGGAAAGAACAAAGCACCAAAACCAAACCAAAACAAAGAAAAACAAAACAAGACAATCACATTAAGGGGGCTGAGTTGGTCAGGACAGCCATAAACCCAAGTAAACTAGCTCACCATTCTTGACTGTGTTGTAACTAGAAACAGCCATGCAATCTAGTTCTGGCCAATGAAAGGAGGCCTGCCCACAAAGTTTCAGTCCATTTCATCAGCTGTAAGCAGCGGGGCTCATGGCTATCCTGACCAGCATAGTTTTCAAGAAAGAGGGAATGAATCTCAGCAGTGAGCTCTGTTTATCTGAGCAGCCTGCCCAGCTGCCCTATGAGGCTACACTCCCACGGCCAAGCGAGTGACATGCTGCTGAAAACCCTGCAAGCCTAGGAAGGGAGAAAAATCATTTTCTGTCCAGGAATCAGTTCATTTTTGCTATTAATGAAGGCTTAGATGCACATCTTTCATGTGAAAATGTGTTCCCAGGATAATACAATTTGAATAATAACTCTAAAACACAGAGATTTTTGAAGTTTACATAAATTTATTACACGCAAAAAAACTGTTAGAGGTCCAAGCAGACAGTTGTTTTTTTTATCTATTATGCATATCAACAGCAGTGAAAGCATGCATGCTTGCTACAGCTCCAACAGAAGCATGGGCACATGGACACACTCAGGATTCTACACGCTCACCATAATGGTGAGGACAAGCCAGATGCTATTTTCCTTCCTGTCCAAATATTTTCCAAATACTGCCCTATTTTGGTTACTGTAAGGAGGTAACAAAATTCACAGAAGTAAGTACTTAACAATTGGATACTATATATATGACAGATTGCTGAGTTTACTATTACTAACAGTTCTACTGTTCAACCATGAAATCCAAAAAATGCTACATAAATTATATGCTTGGTGGCCTTAATTCTAATTTAACTTAAGGTAATAAGAATTAATTTGATCCAAATATTTGCCAACAGGATGAATTCTGTGCTGTATGAAAGGGTAATGCTGAATTCACTGTTTTTTATTTATTGCCACTAAACAACATATCAGCTTGCTTATCTCCTGGAATTGCATAAAGTAGATAGGAGAGCTAATTTAAACAGTTGTTTGTGCATTCAATATTTATAACCCGAATCTTGCATGACTGACTGGAAGCAATGAGTTGGAAGGTTTAGCTCAGCTGCTGCCTCGAGTGATGGATGGCCTCGAAGAATTTCTTGTTCACTAACCAGATCAATCACATAGCAGAATGAAAGAAAAAATTCAGCCCAATCCAGATTTCCAACATTTCCATCTGTATGCAATGCTGTTGCTGGAAGGAATGTATCATAAAACATAATGTGAGGCAACTTAAGAATAACAAAAGCCCATAGATGATGTAGAATGTAAATGCAAGAAATAAGGTGATTGGGTGATATTTTACTTTTTAACTGAAGATTAACAAAAATCTTATGACATTTCTATTCCAAAAAGTTATGTCAATTCAAGTGGTATTTTGACTGAGCTCAGACACATGAGAGGGAGTAACAGTTGGCAAATCAGTGAAAGGTTTAAATATTTTTGGCAGTGTTTGTGACTAGATTTTACTTAATTAGACTAAAAGGTAGTGCTGTGACAATTATCATATACTGCTGCTGTTAATTATTTCAACGGCAGTCCTGAAAGAGGAGTCTGTTATAGTGTGAACAGACATCTGCTGCTTCAAATTATGGCACTGCACACATTGCTGGCTAACCTCAAATGTGTATGCATGGAGTCCACAGTGCAAATGAGGAACCTTCCTTACTGTGGCGCATAGAGACAGGCCTGATTGACTTATGAGACCCCACTGTGAGAATCTTCATACAGGTCCTTATGGGTGATATCCAGCTAACCGCTTGAAGTCAGCTGTTGTGGGAATATTTACACCACAGAAATTAGCAAGTGCTATACATGGAAGCCCCAGCCCCCACCAAGAGTTAGGTGCTAAACATTTACCAGACATAGCAATATAATCATCTTCAGGATTGAAATGTGTGCATGTGGTGGTGGTGGGGGTACACTGGGCTTGAGAGCTGATGAACAGAAAGTTGATATCTTGTTGAATGGGTGCAGGAGAGAGAGGTCTCAGGACCTGGATACTCTCCTCATTGGAGGCCTAAAAATGTCTGAGGTTAGTATCTAGGGTGGTAGACATGTCATTTAGCATGTCTTGGAGCCCTCAAACAATAATATTCTCCCCTTGAGTAAGTTTCCTCCTAAAAGTAGATGTGAAGGATGAGAATGAGCAAGAGAATCCAGTAAATGATAAGACAGAAAGAAAAAGACAGGGCAAGCATAGGGCAATAAAGAAATGAAAAGAGAAGAAAAGAGAAGGATGAGAAAGGGGCAGAAAAGGAAGAATGAAGTAAATGAGGAAGAGTAAGGAGGAGGGGGATTAGGAGGCAAGAGTGAGCTCCTGCAACAGTTTATCTAATCTTACAACACCTGGCTTGCTTCACCAGTTAGTTGTGTTCCTGAAACCTCTCCACAAAAAATGCAAATACAGTATTGTTCTAGAGAAATTACAAGTGGCCTCCTCTACATTTGAACTGCTGCTAAGTTAAAAAAATGTCTTAAAAATGCTGGACACATGGGGTTTGTTCTTGGGACTAAACCCTAGAGGTGTAGGGTGTGGTGGCTTGAGTAGGAATGGCCTCCACAGACTCAGGTGTTTGAATGCTTGGCCATAGGGAGTGGCACTATTAGGTTTTTGGAGTAGGTGTGACTTTGTTGGAGAAGGTGTGTCACTAGGGGGTGGGCTTTGAGTTCTCAGAAGCTCAAGCCATGCCCAATATGGCATTCATTTCCTGCTGCCTGCCATTCAGATGTAGAACTCTCAGCTACCTTTTCAGCACCACTTCTGCCTGCATGTTGTCATGCTTCCCACTATGACAATAATAAACTAAGCCTCTGAACTTTAAGCCATCCCATTAAATACTTTCCTTTATAAGAGGTACCGTGGTCATGGTGTCTCTTCAGAGCAATAAAACCCTAAGACACAGGGTCTAGAGATGAGGGGTGCAACTTCTGTACTGTTGAAAGTCTGATCTACTCTTTAGAAGCCAGATATCGGGGTTTTGTTCATGAAGCACTGTGTAAGGAGTGGTTGACTGGGTTTCTACATGCACACACCAGGCAACAGCTAGGCTGGCAAGAAGATTGATGCTGCATAGCTTTGCATGAACTCAAGATAGCAGTTCTCTAACTTCAGTTTCATCAGTATCATCTGGACAATGTGTTCAAACACCTGTTCTGAGACCACGTTTTCTGTTTCAGAAGTCTGGAGTGGGGCCTGGGAACTTGCAGACTCACTGTCATTGGTGTAGGTATCACACTCCATGATGCACTGCCTCAGTGAAATGAAAGCAATGAGGGAATGATTACACCAACTCCCAGGATGTGACTATGATATCTGCCATCTTAGCAAGAATTCAAATCAGAGAAAAACATGCTAATATTGAAAGGCAGCAGTCTTGAGGGGAAAGGAGAAAGGCATCATTGGCCAAGCTTCTATTTAAGATGTTCTCAGTAGGCGGTGACATCTATAATTATTTTTAGCAGCTAACTTCAAAATTCCTCCAGATCTTCTCCTTACCTGCAGGGGTAGGTCTAAATGAAACTGTTTGCATACTAATGGCCACAAGTGGACACTTTAAATGTCTTATCTAACTGCCACATTCTCAATTAGGTATTATAAAATTAGGTTGCTGGGCCTTAAAATAAACCAGAAATGTGGAAAAGGCTATGAGATGAAAGAGAGACAAGAGGAAAGAGTTGGGGAGAGAGAGAAAGGGAGAGAAGAGAGAGACAGAGAGGGGGGCAATGAGGAAGAGAGGTTATGTGAATAAATTAAAGCTTTCTAAAGCTGGCTTCCAATCCCACCTACAATGATGTCCTTGAGCTTCATGTGACCATAACATACCAGCACTCGGCTTCCCACTGTTTTCATTCACTCATGTTGGCTGAGTGAATGCTGCCAGCCTTTCTCCATAGCCTTAGCAACATCACTACTAAAAATTAATGCCTGCGTAGATGCGATTATCGGTAGATGGGATCAATCCTGTTCTTCTGCCACTGTAACCTCCTTGAAGCCTATGCCATGCTTCTGTCACCAAGCTGGCAAGGACCTGAAAAACTGAACTTTATATTTTTGCTGACTGCTGAAAAAGTTTCATCCATCTTTCTTACCATTTTTTAATGCCAAGTAAAAATTATTAGTGTTTATTTGCTACTAGGAGCAACAGAACTAAAACCCACTCACGCTAGCTCATCTAAAACTGTTACAATAGCTGACATCAGTGAATGCTGCAGAACTTCAAGACTCAAAACCATCACTAGTGACCCACTTTTTTTCTGATACTCCCCTTCTTGTGTCTTGTATTGAGTTTATCCTATCAAATAATGAGTCCAGTTGCTAACAGGTACTCCTAGTCCAACATCCCAAACAAAAACTTAACACTTCATCAAATTGAGTGTGTCAGATTCCTCCTCCTCAAGAACAAACTGAAAAAGACAGGCTAACTGACCTATCAATTAAACACCATTATGACCAGTTTTGTTAATACACAAGGTTGCTGATGGGGGAGGTACATAAACAAAATTCAGGTGATTTAGGGAGAGAAAAATGTGACAAAATATGGTAGGTAGTCAGCCAAGACTTGGTTCTTATTTGTGTCACTAGATGATAACTTACAATTCAGATGACTTTATAGTCCTCAATAATAATTAGTATTTTTAAGCAAAAATCATTATGATAAAGTAATGAATGAGGAGCAAGGCATGTACGTAGTCCCCAACTGTATCCCCCAATGATTAAGTACATAGCAACTTCATTGTGAGGCCATATGATGGGTAAGGGTTTAATTAAGTGACTAAAGCTTCATTCCACGAGTGCGAGATGCCTCTGGAAACTCACCGAGAAGGAGAGAATGGCTGCATACAATTCCTGGCACAAATGCAAACCCGGACTCTAATCATAAGCAGACAGCAGGCAGACCACGTAAGGGACATTCTATAAAATAACTGACCTGAACTTTACAAAATGTCATTGATACAGGAGATACAGAAAGACTGGGAACCACTCCACATTGACATGTGTGTTATATATAGTGTGTAATCCTGGACCACAGCCACAGTTGCTATGAAGAATGGAATATCTATCATACAAAATAGTACTGCATCAATGATAAATGGTTTTGAAAGTTGTACAGTGTACGTAAATGAATCTTTCTTTAGTAAATAGGCACCAAATGTTACATCTGCCAGTAACACCTGAAGGTATTTCTGAGCACCTCTCCTGCTATTCAGAAATAAGTAGTAGTCAAAAGTTTTCACCAAACTCTTCAGTGCCATTCTTGTCCTAGGTAGTGTATTTCAGTTGCCTGGGATCCTTCTGCTATCTCAACGATACTATAGAAACTTCCTTGGTTAATCACCGTAGACTGTGCTCTGGATAGTCAAAACTTAGAGCCGTGTGCTGTTTTCTGTGCATTCAGTTTTCTATGTGCAGATGGTGGGAGCGGCTGGTGTCTGGTCCCTCCTGTCATTCTTTGCTTTCCCTGTCATCATGGACACTATGTGTCTTGGTCTGGGTTCTACTGCTGTGAAGTGAAGCCCTGGCCTGGCAACTCTCAAAAAGGAAAGCATTTAATAGGGGATTGCTTACAATTTTCAGAGGTTTATCTCATTATAGTTACAGTGGGAAGTCAGACATGGTCACGGAGAAGCAGTTGAGAATACTACATCTGGACCCACAGGAGGCAGGAAGAGAGAGACATGAGGATTGGCTTGGGTTTTTGAAATCTCAAAACCTACCCCAATGGCACACTGGCTACACCTACCTCAACAAGTTCACATCTCCTAATCCCTCTCAAATCATGCCAGCCGCTAATGACCAAGGATTCAAATCTATAAGCCTATGGAGGCCATTCTTTTTTTTTTTTTTTTTTTTTAGGTTTTTTGAGACAGGGTTTCTTCTGTGTAACAGCCCTGGCTGTCCTGGAACTCACTCTGTAGACCAGGCTGGCCTTGAACTCACAGAGATCTGACTGCCTCTGCCTGCTAAGTGCTGGGAATTAAGGTATGTGCCACCACACTCGGCTGGAGGTCATTCTTATTCAAACATTACATTCCACTCCCTGGCCCCCATAGGCTTATAGCCATATCATAATGCAAAATGCATTTATTCTAACTTCAAAATTTCCCATAGTCTCTAACAGTCTCAAAACCGTTTGAAAGTCTAAAGGTCAAAGTCTCTTCTGAAACTCAAAACAATCTCTTAAGCATAACTCCTGTAAAATCAAAATTAAAGAGCAAATCACATACTTGTAGCATATAATGGCATAATACATTACCATTCCAAAATGAAGGAGAGCATAGTGAGGAAATACAGGACTAAAGCAAGACTGAAAACCAGCAGGATAAACTCCAAACTCTGCC
Source organism: Lophiomys imhausi (assembly GCA_907164525.1). Taxonomy (NCBI): domain Eukaryota; kingdom Metazoa; phylum Chordata; class Mammalia; order Rodentia; family Muridae; genus Lophiomys; species Lophiomys imhausi. The sequence goes on along the minus strand of CAJQZJ010033256.1, from coordinate 253,424 downwards.
TCTCCATCTCTGATGACAAAGTGCTCTTCAGATCTCAACATCTTTCAGCTTTGTTGACTGAAACACACTTCTTTCTCTTGGCCTGGTTTCACACCAGGTCTGCAGCTTTCTGCGGCAGGTATGCCATGACTCTGGCATCTCCAACATCTTGGGGTCTCCCAGGCCATCCAGGCTTCATCTTCACAGCTTCAGTCAGTGGACTCTCTGGGCCTCTAGAGATTAGGGACTCCCTTGACACATGCCTGGCTTCAGCAGCTTTTCTTAGCCATGGAGGGAAATTCCACAATCTCATTCTTGTCTCCTTAACTGGAAGGCCAGAACCATGTGGCGAAAACTGCCAAGTTCTGTTGTTTGCTGGGGCTAGAACATGGCCCCCTCATTCCATTCGATTTGCACCAGCTTTCTCTTTTCAATAGTCTCCTTCATTGCTCAAGCTTTTCTTTAATTCTTTTTCATACACCCCACAAGCTTAGCTAGGTGGGGCCTTGCCCTGAGGTCACCATTCCCTTTATTCCATTTAGCCTAAGGCTTTCTTTTAAGCTGTTTATCTCTTTGAGGACTGGACTTAGCTTCATTTTACTTCCTGGTGATCCTTTTCTCCTCAAACTGTACATTTTATATTTTCCCTTACTCAGCTGTTCCTTTTCATTATAGATCTGCATAAGAGTGGTCACTAATAACCAGGCGACATAATCAATACTAGGCTGTCTTGACATCTCCCCTGCCAACATTATTAATCTAAAACTCTTCAATTTGACTTCAAGCAGATTTTTCAGACAAAGGCAAAAAACAGCCACATTCTTTGCCAAAATATCAAAAGAATGGTCTGCAGGCCATTTTACTAATATTGTTCTCCCCTGAAAAACTCTTGAGCAGGCCCCTCTAAGTCAAATCACCCTGTCAACCATGTTCTTACTAGGGTGGGCCATTGAGCTCCACATTTTTCTCCAAACAAAAGTATGGGCAGGCCTATCACAATATCCCACTCTTAGTATCTATGGAGGCCATTCTTATTCAAACTACTGCACTATCGTTCTAGAACCATAAGCTAAAATAAGCCCCTTTTTTCCTCTAAGTTGTTTTTGGTCATGGTATTTTATCACAGCAACAGAAAGCAACTAACACAAGTCCTTTCAGACTTTCAGGTCTTATTTTAAGTCTTTGGCCTGTATTGACAGATTTTATGTATGATGAGTGAAAATTGTGTATGATGAGTGAAAACAAATTTTCTGCATGTACATACTCTTGTTTGTTCTTCTATATACTTTTGGAAATTTTATAAAAAAGCAATTGGCTGTAGACCTTTGGCCTGATTTCTGGGGCCACCAGTCTTTTCTACTAGGCTGTATGTCTGGTTTTAGACCAATACCAGTGGTTTTTATGGCTCTGCAATGTGTCCTGTAGAGATAAAAATATTGTTGAGTTTCAAATATTAAATATATTATAAAAAGTAATATATTGTGAGTTTTGCTCTTTTTGTTTGCAATGGTTTTAGTTAATATGGGGTCTTTTGTGCTGCTATATAAATTTCACAATTGTTTTCCTCTAGTGCTGTGAGGAATATTATTGTTCTAATGAGGAATCTGTAGTTCTCTTTGGGTAGTATGGACAATATTAATCCTTCCAATCCATGAACATGGGAACTCTTTCCATATTTTAGTGTCATGTTCAATATATTTCATCAATGTATTGTAATTTTTATTGTAAAGGTCCATTACTTCTTAGTTAAGCTTATTCCTAAATATTTCTACTTATTTTTTTGGCTATTGAGCCTGATATTTCTTTCTCAAGAAATTCACTATTGGTATATAGAAAAGCTAACTACTATCACATGTTCATTTTATATTGTTACCAAATTAACTGACCAGTTTGTGTATGTGTATAGGTGGGGGTGTGGTGGTGTGGAGGTGTGTGGGGGTGGAGGTATGTGTGTGTGCAGGTGTGCGGGTGTGGAGGGGTGTGTGTGTATGTGGGTGTAAGAGAAGGAGAGAGGGGGAGATAACAGAGAAAGGGAGTGGGAGAGTGTCTCTATGGGTGTGAACACACATGTATGTTTCTATGGATGGAATGGTATTATTTGTAAACAAGAATGATCTGGCTTCTCCTTTTCCTATTCATATTATTATCATTCCTTCTAGCATAATTGCTCTGACTAAATTTCTAGTACTATATTGAATGAGAATAATAAAAGTAAAGTTGAATATTGTGGTGCATGCCAGTAATTCAAAACTCTAGAGGCTAAGGCAAGAGGATCATGTATTTAAGAGTATTCCGTGCCACCTCAGTTCTAGGCTAGCCTGAACTACATTGGAGATTCTGTCTCAAAAGAAAAAAAAAAGTAACATTGGACATCCTAGTTTTGTTATTGGTCTTAGCATAAATTTGGAAGTGTTTGTGCTGAACTCACAGAATGAGTCTGGAAGGGTTCCCACATTCTTAATTTTCTGGAATGGTTTGAGAAGCCTTGACATTAGTTCTGTAAGTATGCAAAAATTTAATTCTGAAGACATCTGGTACTAAGTATCTTTTTGTTTTAAGGTGTTCTGCTACTGATTCAGACTGATTTTCATTTTATTCAGGCTTTTAAAGTCACTTGATAAGTCATATATGTCAAGAAACTTGTCCTTTTGTGTAGCCCAGGCTGGCCTCGAACTCATGATCCTCCTGCCTCTGCCTCCTTTAGCAAATCCTACCAGAGTACGCCACCATTGAAGTTGGAGATATAAAAAACGATGCAGTAAAGAAGATGGGAGATTTGGAGAACACAAACTATGTATTTAAAATGACAGGAAGCTGGAGATAGTGCTGCATGCCTTAATACCAACTACTCTGGAAGCCAAGATAAAAGGATTGCTTAAGCCCAGGACTCTGAGCCATCCAGAACACTATAGGAAGACCTTCCATTTAGAGAAAACAAAAATAATCAAGCAAACAACCACAAAAAGAAGTTACTTAAAAACAAAATAAAAATAAATATGTGAAAGCCACTTGAAAAGAAATATACCAAAGGAACATAGACTTTGTTTCCTGTCAATGAGACACTTTGCCCTAGTGGTGCTGCCTTGTAGGCCCCCAGTGTATGAGGAGGCTCTTGGCCCTCATATGACTGCTGAACTGGGGTAGGGGAGTGTTATGTAGGGACACTCCACTCCAGAGGAGTGGGATGGAAGGGATAGGGGGTAGAGGGTGGGAGGGCAGGACTGGGAGGGGTGGAAAGAGGACACTGTGATGGAGATGTAACTTGAAGTAGTAAATATTTTAAAAAAGAAAAAAAAAGAAATGTCCTTTTCTCTGTATTTTTTAATTCATTGACATGCAAGTTTTCAAAATCAGTCCCTTTAATAATTTAAATTCTGTGGTATTAATTGTAATATCTTGTTTTTCAACTCTAAATTTTATTTATTTGGTTCTTCACTCTTTTGTTTGGTCTGGCTGAAGGGTCGTCGATTTTGTTTATTGTTTCAAAGAACAAGCTGCTTCCATCATCTTTTGTTCTGTTGTACAGCCAATTTCATTTATTTCTGCTGTAATCTTTATCAGTTCTGTGGACTGGAGGGCACATGCATGCCCATGGTACATGTGTGAAGATCAGAGGACAACATCTGGGTGTGGGTCCTTACCTCCCATCTTGAGATGGGGTCTCTGCTGCAGGAGCTGCATCAGCAGGGCTAGTGGGCATACATGTTTCCTGTATCCACTGCAGGTCTTGCCACAGGAGCATAGGGATTAAACGTGCAGATGCATCTGGCTTTACATGGGTTCCAGGAATTCAAACGCACATCCATATGCTTGTATGGAAAGCATGTTACTCAATGAGTCATCCCCACATCGCCATTTGTTTTCTTCTACTGCTCTTGGGGTTGGTTTATTCTTGCTTTTCTAACCAACTGTGACTGTTTATTTCAACATTTTAAAAGTTCCTTATGTAGGTTCTCAATACTACAGCATGCTTAGTGCTGCTTTTCCTACCATACATTTAGGAATGCCATGCTTCCTTTGTTATTTATTTCAAGGAATTTAAATTTTTTCCTTCTGACTCCAGTGAACCACTTGACCATTCAAGAGTGTCATGTGATTGACATGGTGGCACACATCTTTAATCCCAGCACCTGGAAGACAGAGGTAGACAGATCTCTGTGATTCTAGGTCAGTCTAGGCTACATAGTAAGTTCCAAGCTAGCTGGGACTACAGAGTGAAACCTGGCTCAGAAAAAGAAAAAGAAAAAAAAAAGAAAGAAAGAAAAAAGGAAAAGGAAAAGAAAAAAAATAAAGTGTTTAGTCAGGGCTTCATGTATTTCTGAAATGTCTGAAGTTTCTCTTGTGAACTTCTATCATTCTTTTGTCATCAGAGAAATAACAGGCTAGGATTTCAAACTCTTAAAAACTGATTTGTGGCCCAACATATATCTATTCCAGGGAAAGTTCTGTGTACTAGTGAAAAGAATGTGTGTTCCTCAGCTGTGGAATGGAATGTTCTGCAATTGTCCATTGAGTACACTTGATTTACAGTGTAGTTTAATACGGATGTCTGCTTCTTTTCTTGTCAAGATGATATATTTATTGATGAGAGCAAGGTATTAATAGCCCTACTATTATTACATTACAGACCTTTAGGTCTAATAGTGTTTGTTGTATAAACTCAGTGCACCAACATGAGGTATGTAAAGATTTACAATCTTTATAGAGACTTGACGAATTGCTACCTTTATTATTTAGTGACCCTTATGTCCTCTGTTGTTTGTCTTAAATTCTGTTTTGTCACATATAATTATAGCTGTTTCTGCTTGCTGGCGTATTCTGCTTGCCTGTAATATACTTTTCTATCCTCAGTCTCTGTGTGTTGGCTAGTGAAGAAGTTCTTGCTCTGTAGATAATTGTTGGTTCTTGTTTTTTAAAGTATTTAGTCAGTCAATATCTTTTACTAAGAGAATTATTAATGATTTCTTAACATTAAAAATTATTATTATTGGTAGATATGTATGCCTGACATTTTACTGATTTTATTCTACTTGTTTTGAATAATCTTTCATCCTTTTCTTACTTGTGGTCCAATGATTTACTTTACTGACAATATATGATGATTTCTATTTTGTTTTGTATTTATCTTTGGGTAGCTCTTCTTTGAGTAAGTTATACTTTCCAAGCTATCAAGCTATCTTCTTTCCCCTTCTGGGTTCAGAAATTTCTCAAACACCTTTTGTAAGGCTGTTTTGTAGACATAAATTCGTTCAGTTTTTGCTTATCTTGGAAAGTCTTCATTACATATTTGCTTTTGAAAAGCAGCCTTGATAGATATAATAACTTAAGTTGACAACTGTTTCCTCACTCAGGACTTCAAATAGAAGTCTTCCATCTGGTAATAGTGGAAAAGTGGTACATTTGCCTGTCAAGTTGAAAAGGAGTAGAGACTTGTGATGACAAGTTACAAGAATGTTAATCTTCACTGATAATTTTATTGAATCACCTAGGAGATACACCTCTCATTGTGTTTATGAGGTGCTTCTAAGGAGGTTTAATTGAGGGAAAGACCTAATCTTAATGGGGCAGCACCATTCCATGGGCTATGGTCCTGGTAAAAGGAGAAAGCAGATTGAGACACAGCATTTCATCTCTGCTTTCTGACTGGATGTCACCTCAGATTCCTGTCACTATACCTTCCTGGCCATGACAAATATGCCTATATGCCAAAATAAACTCTCTTTTTGTTTTTTACTTTTATGTGTATGAGTGTTTTGCCTGCATGTCCATTATGTGTGGCACATGTCCCTAGTACACAGGGAGGTAAAAAGAGAGTCCTAGACTCCTGAGAAGGAAGTTATAGATGGCTGTGAACCACCATATGGGTGCTGGGACCCGAACCTGGGTCTTCCGAGAGAGCGACAAGTGCACTTGACCACTGAGCTGCCTCTCCAGCTCCAACTCCTTTCTCAGTTGCAACAAGACAACTAATGTGCATGCTTCCCTAGCCTATTGAGTTTCTACTGAGAAGTCAACTATTAGTATAAAGGTGTTTTCCTGGGTACTTTTCTCTTGAGAACTTTTAAATCCATTCTCCTTGTCTATTTGATACATTATGGTAAGGAACTTTTCTGGTCACAGGTCTATTTGGGGTATTATAAGCCTTCTATGCATAGATGCTGTGTGATTTTCAAGATAGGAGAAGTTGTCTGCTATAATTTAATTCAATAGACTTTCTATGTCTTAATCCTAATTCCCTCCCCTGTAGGCATGCCCATAATAGATTCTGATCATTTAATATAATGGTATCCTGAGGACCTGGAATGCTCCCTGGAGTGCTCCCTTCATCATCTCCCCCTTTTAGAATATGAAAGTTTGGAAAACTTGCAAAGCTCCAACATTCTTTTGTTCCATATAGTTTGTGGGTGAAGCTTTCAACTAAAGTTCTCACCTGACTCACAGAGCTCTTTATTTCTAAGACTGGGTCATTTTTGAAATCTCCATTTTGTTGGTGAATTTCTCACTCTTCCTCATTACATTTAACTATAATTTCTGGAATCTTATCAAATTCCTTTAAAGTCATTTTTCTTATTTATTAGGCATTTCATCTATTTAGGTACCGTTGGGACCGGTACTAGAGAGTTAATGTCTTTAGGATGTATAATACCTGGAGATTTCATATTTCTTTTGTCCCTATGGTGATATGTGAACACCTGGTAGGATGGATGTCTCTACCACTTTCATGGGATAGTTCTTTTTGGTCATTGGCTTTCTCTTGAAAAGTGTCTGCGGTTTCAGTTTATTATGCAACACTGAATTTATTTCTAGTTAGGCACCACAGTACAATATTTCTGTAACTTCTCTAGCTGATATTAACACAGGTGGGCATAGTGCACATCATTTTGGAGTCAGTGACCCACAGTCTCAACAAGCCACATAAAAATGTGGGCACTAACAGTTCAGGCATGTCTGCTGTGCATACAGTGTATGGGGCCACATCAGGTATAGCTTCGACTTGGAGTGGTAGGGGCAATCGGATGTACATTTCATCAGGCACTGCTGATAATGACTTTGATGTCTGTCAGCATCACTAGCCTGGGCTGCACCATTTGTGAAAATGAAATGGCCCTGAAGCATCTGTCCTATGAGTACACAGTGTGTGCAGGCACAGGGGCTTCATAAGAACAGGTGGGTAGGAGGTCAAAGTACTCCTTCTGTGGTAATCACATTGAGCCATCTCAGTTGTTCTTGATCAAAGCCCGGGGCCTACACACAATGGAGGCCACAAAGGTCTCCACTGTGGGAGCTGCCAATGTCTCCTCTGCCCTTACAGTGTACCTGACCACCCAGGAGCTAGCCATCGACCCATTCCCTGGTGGGCTGTGTGAGTGCATGAGTTGTAATGAGGGTCAGGTGGCTCCCTCTCCCTACTTCTTCCATCCTTTAAGCTACAGTAGCTCCCGGAGATCAATCAGGAATGGACTGAGGCTGGATCCACAAAGTTCTCTCAGCTGAACTTCTTGCAGAGCAAGTAAAAGCAGAGGGCCATTGTTGGCCCTGGGTAAAATTCCTTGCCCTCTATACTCTTCTTAGACTATGTAACTTTGGGGTGGAATAATAGTTAAAGCTGTATAGTTTTTTTAATGTTTATTACTTCAAGTTACATATCCATCACAGTCCCCTCCCAGACCCACCTTCCCACCCTCTCCCCTTTCTCCCAAAACTCATAATTATTTTTTAATAATTAGGCAACAATTATGAAAATTATAAGGTATAACATACTCTCCCAATGTCCTGTTCATACATATTTGGCAACTGATATTAATATTCTATTATCTATCTCCACAAGTTTAAAGTTCTATACCTAACTCATTCCATCCTAACTGGCATAGATGCTCTAATGTATGCAGAGAAATTGGGGACTGTCCAGGCAGCCAGATGTCTGTCATTTCTTAGTTTTGGTAGCTGTTGGCTCTGCACTTCCTGTATAATCAGATATATTTATCCTTCTTAGGTCTCTGATGTGGTTGAAGACTAGATAGTTATAGTCTCACAGTTAAATTTTAAGTTGTATAGGAATTAGAAGAATGTTCTAAGTCAAAGCCGTATAGCTTTTCAAAAGACCTCCTAGCATGCCCTTATGAGTATGTGTGCCTGTGGGGGAGAGGACAGACTCTCAGCATATCCTGTACATCTCAGCAGCCATAGTAGCTTCTGTTGGGTGCTGTGGATGGACATGGCAGATGGGTAAGTGCCTCAATATTGGCACCAGAGACAATGACCCATGACTACCCACCACTCATTCTTGGGACACCCCCAGTTCTTGAGCGAACATCCTCTATTTCCCTCTGTGTTGTGATACCCATTTCCATTTAACGAGTTTGGGTCAGGAGCATTGCAGAGCCTCGTCCATCTACCCACTGCCAGTTGCTGAGCCAGCCCAGTGCAATGTCTGTCTATACAGGCATGTACAGCTGGCCAGTCTTCCTGGAACTGTCCAAATTCAGACAACAGGTCCCTTCTCAAGATAGTCCCTGAGATGATGTGAAATCCTTTTCAAAGCTAGGTCACCATGCAGACCTCAAGTTACATATATAGTTGGGCTGCCACCTGGGAGGGTTGTAAGTTTCCAATAGCTAGCTTTGCTAGTTTCCATGATAACAGTTTTCTGGAAGCCTTTCTCCATATTCCTGTAGAGGAGAGTCCACTGTGGGAGGAGTCGGGGTGGTGCGTACTGGAGCATTTCATTTATTTGACTGTGGTTTTGACCAACGTTCCTGGATCTGAAGTGTTTCCATTTTTACTGTCGATTTTCGGTAATCTCTCATGATTCATATACAGGTATATACTTGTTGTTTGCTTCTCCCTGAGGGGCAGGTGAATGCAGGTACCTCTGCTCATATATTTTGCCATCTGTTCTTGATAATTTAATAGAATTCTGACCTTCAGCTAAATAAGCACGTAAAAAGTTGTGAAGTTATTTTTTTTCCTTTCTTCACTTTCTTTTGCCTTGCTAGTGGTGATCCAAACAATTTATTTCTGTTAATTTTTAGAGGCAGGAGTAACAGAGTAAATAAACCTTGGATTGTAGTAACAGAATTAACCCTTTGTAATAAAGAGTCCAAAGCAGATACAGAAATAAATGCACTGATAAATATATCAGAACCCATGAATATGAAATCAGGCTACATCATCTTTTTGCACCTCAAGCACTAAAAGACAGCTCAGATATCCAAGGAAAGGTTGGATTTCTCACTCAGTGGGAGAACATTTGCCTAGTGTGCATGAAGTTCTGGGTTCAATCCTTAGCACTGTGTGTTTATACACCCACATGCATGTGGATGAGCATTTTGTGCGCACACATATGGATGGGCATATGCATGAGTTTGTGTGTGTGTGTGTGTGTGTGTGTGTGTG
>CAJQZJ010033256.1:231428-244039 GCA_907164525.1 Lophiomys imhausi | reverse complement strand
GGGGGGGTGGGAGACTAGGAAGTCAGGAAGTCAGGAGTCTGGGATTATAGACCTGGCATTGCCACTAAGAAGCCTGAGGACTCTGGCCCAAGGAGATGGCTCAGTTGGTTAATGAGTGCTGAGCTAGAAACATGAGGACCTGAGGTAGGCTTCCCAGCATCCATGTAAACAGCTTGGCATGGCTGAAGATGCCTGCAACCCTGGCACAGGGGGTTAGAGCACTGTAGCCACAGCTAGATCCTGAGAACTTGTTGGCCAACAGCTTAGCCTAAATGGTGTGTTTCCAGGCTTCCACTTAGGAAGACCCAGTCTCAAAACTGAAGGTGTCAGAAAAAGGTATCTGATTTCTTGTTTTGGTCTCCACATGTATGGTCATAGGTACACACCATATATGTGCACACAACACACACACATGCACACACTCACACAGAAAAAAAATAAAAGAAACCTTAGCAATCTCATAGGCCTTTTTTGGGCCTCAGAGGTTTTTTTCTATTGAAAAATGGGAAATTGGTAAGATTTATGGATTCCCTATAATTGAAAATTGAGCTGCTAAAAGTTTTAAAAACAGTATGCTAACACATCACTTTCTAAGATATGGCTGATTTGTATATTTATTTAAAGTCACTGCAGCATATCAATAATAAGGTACTGCTTTTAATGATGCTCAGATATTTTATTTTCTGTATTATAAATCAACAGCATTTAACCTTAGGGGGAAAAAGAGAAAGTATATAAAACAGAACAGCTGTTTCTATTTACTGCTAACAAATGCAACCCACCTCCAACTATACTGAGAATTCATTATCATTGTTTTGAACCGTTTATTGTAATAGCCTTTTAAGTATGAAGCGGATATAAAACGTAAGATCACTAAAGTGTTCCAATAAACAGGGAAAGCTGCTTGGTTTTAATTAAAGTAGTCTTCGGGGAGTTCTGCTATAGGCTTAGAGACAGTTTTCATCTCAGTCACTCGTGGCACTCCACAGTTTCAGTCCAGCCCTGAAAATCACCTTTATGACCATTTGAGAAAATTCACTTCCCCTTACCCATATGTAACTTTCCTCATCCGATATAGCTGTCACCCTGTTAATGAACTGTGATAGGAAAAGCTTGTTTGATACACAGGAGGGAAAGTGGAAACAGGAATACAGACCACTCATTAGTTTTTCAGAAACACAGATTTGAGAAAGGAAAGCAGAAGGAAACCCCTTTGCTAAGTATTTCCATTTAGTTTCTTACTGTGATCCCCTTTCCTCCTTTTCTTTTATACTTAAGGCAATATATAGTCACTGCAGCACAACACAACCAATGTTATTAAGAACTCACCATGCATATACAATTGCTCTTGGTATACTGTGGAGATCACAATGATGTCTAAGATGTAGTGCTTGTTTTTAAAGAAATCATGTCTACAACAATGGTGACAGCTTGGAAGCAGGGAACTTGCGACAATTGGAGGACACAGGGAATAATCCTGGAGGATCTATATTATAGTCTGAATGAGAGATATCTCCCATAGGCTTATGTTCGAACAGTGGACCCCCCCTCCTCCTGCTTTCTCTCTGTTTTCTGAGGGGCATTCTGGCCTCAAATTCCTGCTGCTGTGCCTCTGCCACTGATGGAGTGCATCCCCTCTGAACCGTGAGCCAAAATGAACCTTTTCTCTTCTTCTTGTCAGGGTTTCTATCACAGCGACAGAAGAGTAACTAAAACAGTCTACATTCTGCTTTGCCCTTAGACAACAGCTGAGCTATGAAAGGTGAAAGAGTAGAACTAGGCTGGATGAAATCCTGAACCAGCAACAGGGGAGTATGTGAGAAATTCCGCACCAAGGTGGCTACAGCAAGCAAGGGAAATGGAGTAAGCTAAGGAGGGAGTTAGCCAGGATCAGTCTTGGAAAAAGAAAAAAGAAAAACTAGCATAGATGGTAGTTTCCTCTTGTCATTTCTTTCTGTTTTTTAAAATTAATTAATTAACTTATTTACTTTACATCCTGATCAGCGCTTCCCCCCTTCTCCTCTCAGTCCCTCCCTCTCACCTCCCTTCTCCCAGGCCCCCTCCCCTTCCTCTCAGAGAAGACCTCCCATGGATATCAACCTGCCTTAGCACATCAAGATGTAGGAAGGCTACCATCTATGGATTGCCATGGGTCAGGTACTATGTTAAGTCTCTATAAATAATACTAAGTTTGACTAACTCTGTTGCAATCTACTGTACTATCTGGGCAGTATCTTTTACAAATGGGGTCAAAAATTCAAAGTTTAGCAATAACCTCATCAGAATTCAGTATGCTCCAGCTCTCAAATATTCCATGTACTAGTTGGAAGTGGAGAGCTGGTTGGGATGTACAGAAGTAAGATTACTACTGTGAGATAAACGCCATAAAAGTGACATAAATACTGCCATAAGATTCATTCAGCTAATGATTCTAAAGTATTTCAATCTATACATTAAAATGCCCATTATTAGGGGCTGGAGAGATGGACCATCAATTCAGAGTGGGTACTGCTCTTGCAGAGGATCTCAGTTCAATTGCAGCAGTGCCCATGTCCGGCAGTTCACAAACTGCTCCAGGAGACCTGATGCCTCCAGACTTCAGGGCACACACCCCCATGTGCAAAAACCTACACAAATACATTTATTTTCAAAGACCCATAATTACTAAAGAATTCCTCAAAATCAAGAGCTCTAAAGCTATGATATTTTCCCATAGTTGAAATTGTCCTTTGATGTCACACTTGCCAACTGAAAACAAATGAATTCCATGATATTACTTATGTACTAATAAAGAGCATTATAATGTTATAAGTTATATATTATATATATATATATATGAGAATGTCCCATTAATGAAAATATTAAACAAGACTATATATTTTATTAGTAAGTCTATGTAAATCTCATAACATTTTATTTTGTAACTGTTTCATGTTACTTTTACTTGAATAATTAAAATTAACTATCAGAATAAATATAAAATACAGTGAAACAGAATGAGATGCAAATCAGTGGAGACATGTCTTCTAATTAAACAGAGATAGATAGATAGATAGATAGATAGATAGATAGATAGATAGATAGGGAGAACTATGTGTCATGATATTGAAGAGTCATTCTCCTGAAAGTAGACCAAAGAAAAAGAGAGCATTTGGGAGAGCTGTACCTGCTATGTCATCCTAAACGATTCAACTGAGGGAAGGTAAAGGGCAGCAAAAAGTGACGAGAACAAAGCTCTGTTAAAAAGTGACGAGAACAAAGCTCTGTTAATAACATGTAACTTCAAGTCTACGGTTGCGTCCCCTCGGAACCTCTGTATCTGTGGTTCCACACTTGGTTTGGTCACCGGGACCCTGCTGGTACCAAGACTGCAATATGGCTTCCACAGGCCAGCAGGAAAGCTCACCTCTCCCTGTGTCCATGCCAATCTTTTCTCTCTGTAGAGGATCCTGAGTGAACAGTGATGCAAACTTCCAAGGAAAAGCTACTTTCAGTCTCTCATCAGGAACTAGTGCCATGAAAATTTCCTAGGCAGCCTAAAATGTTTCAGATGAGTAATTTAAGTATTAAATATCACTGTCTTCTCATCTAAGGAGATGTAAAAGTTAGAAATCAATATTTACTGCTTAATCACCTACCCAGTAAGTGGATATTAACCACATCCTCTTTGTGCAGATGAGATGGCCATACATACCCAGAGGGTCTAGCACCTGGCCTAGACTCACCATGCTAATAAATGGCCAGTGACTCTCAACTCATGGATGTCCCACCACAGGACCCTTATACCCTGATGACAGATACAGAAGCAATTATTAACTATGCAGTGCCTAAAAAATTATACATGTCTACTTTTTTTCTTGTTGGTATTTTATTTTCATTTTGAAGAATTATCTAGGTTGCATTAAGGTTACAACAAAATAATTTAAAGAAGTAAAGAAAGCCAAATTAAGACATGAGGAAAGACCTTTCACAAACATGTTCAATAAGTAAAGCATATGGCATCTGATTTATATACCTGTCACATGTGTTATCTGAAAGTTCTACATGAAACCTATTTTAAGGCATGCAAATTTAATACGTTGAGAAAGTCAGTATGCAAAGCATCTTAAAGTGTTCTCTTTACTAATGCATGTAACAAAGTGTACTGATTATGCAAGTACATTTAATTGGATATAATTAAAATAATGAGACTTAAATACTGCTGATTTTAAAAATAAAAAGTAGAAGGTGGGATGAGACACGAGATGCATTCACGATGATAAAGAAACACTCAGGGTCAGCGCTATGCTGGCATGTAACACATGTTTAAAGCAAGTGTGGCTGCCCATTTCCCCCCAATTTGAGACAGGTAGTTCACAGATGGATTCACCTGGTAACAAAAAAGAGTTCACAGAAGGAAAAAAGGATTTCATTGAATAACATAATACTTTGCGTTTGGATAACATCTCCTTTTACAAGTAACTTGGGAGTGAGACAGCGACCATTATGCTCTTCAAAGGAAGTCATCAAAATGACCAAAAAGAGAGCAAATTTCCCACAATGACTTGTGCTTGGTTGAATGGATACAATCTCGAAAGCTCTTGCCAATGTCAGTCTGACCTGAACGTATCAAATCCAGGTATTTTCTCAACTGTGATGGTTTTCAAGAGGCCAAAGACAATGGCTAGTATATGAAAGGAGCAGGTGTGCACCTACAGGTGCTATTCGGGGCTAAGAGTTTCAAAGGGTCTGCTGTTTCTGACGTGGCTGAGGAAAAGAAAAGTCAATGGCAGGGAAGGACCTGGAACTCTTACTAAATTTCTCTCCTGACTTGTTCATCTGCTTCACTAAGTACAAAATAGAAAAGGTCATCATTAAGTTAGCCTGGGGGTAAAGCTTTGTCTGGTAGGATGTTCCAATTTTCTATAATGTGGAGATGGGATAGGGAGCTTTCACACCTACATGGCCCTAAAAATTCTTAAAAAAAAAAAACAAAAAAAAAAACCCCCAGAGAAATACTGTCTTCCATTAACTATGACAATGAACAGTTCATGTCACCACTTACTAATGGAGAACAGTGATACACATTAGGAGTCATGACCAATGCCATGCAACTGGGAATGGGAAACAAAAGAGAACAATTCTGGAACAAACATAAATCTCAGACTGAATTCCAGGTCAAAACCATTAAAATCTACTCAGATATGATGTCAGCGTCAGACTGTTGCACTATAGAATCAAAGGATGCTGAAGCTTTAAGGGCTACATACTCTTTTAGGGGTCTGTCTTTTTAAGCCAAAAATGTGTTTCCTTCTTATCTTCGTCATATTCTAAACACAAGCAATTCCATCAACAGCTGAGGGCCCAATATATGAAGCCTTGTAGCAATATCCTCTAAGATCTGTGGGCTGAAAATCTTAACCTCCACAATAGCACATTATGTCTACCACATGGGCTTTCACGGCATTTCCAATCCACTTACTGAAAAAGCACTGGCTGAGGTGACTGGAAACAAAACAAAACAAAAAAATAATGTCAATTTACTGGTGACATAGCTGTCCAAAATGCCTCTCAAAATTCATGAAGATAATGACAGAAAAAGGATAGAGAAAAGAACTAATGCAGTTCAACAGTATTTGCTAAAATGAACGCAATTTTTTTTGTAAAAAAAAAAAAGTAATATTGCAAAATCATTCAGTGTGATTGATGGCATGAAATATCGCAAAAGTGGATTTCCATTTCAAGATGCAGTTGGATCTTCCCCAACAGCGCAGGTTAGGGTGGTCCTCCTGAGCACCAGGTGCCTGTACCTACAACTGCTGGCCTCCAGCACCTCGCAATATGGTTTGGAAAATAACAAAAAGGAAAAAAGCTTTACCAAACTGTTAAGTCAGCTATGCACAGTTACACTAAAATACTTTGGAAAACTGCAACTAATACCACAAGTTATGCAAATCAGAATGGGTTTTGTTAAAAGAAAATAGGGGAGTCTTACAGGCTCACACTGAAACTGTAGGGTGACACCCGTACTGAAAGTTCAAAAGGGATTCTGCTTCTACCCTGATAAACACGTATTGTTACAGTAAAAACTCTCTTTGACCCAATGTGGCATTCTGTAACCATCTTCGCCTTAAGATTTTGAATGATAGAGTACTTTGATGTTTAAAAAAACAGAGGTCTACCCAAGGTTAAATTCTTGGCTTTCAAAAATTAATATGAAAAACAACAATAGTGAAAATTTTGAGCTAATCACTTCTTTCTTTCAAAGGAATAAAGTAAAAACAGCCCAGCAAGAAAGGCTTCTCCTCTGGAACTCTGAGTATACTATCACGAGAAGGTCCATGAAGATTCACATCTTCATCTTGTGCTAAGGTTCAAATGGAGGACCTTCCTGCATATCTACTGTGTGTACAGCCAGAAAAGCACCAGGGCTGACAATGAGGCCAACTGGGACATAAGTAAGGAGCATAGGTCCTCACCGTACACTAAGCATCGGAATCCTGGGTTCAGGAGTTAATAGGACTATGCGCATTGACCAGTCCCTTAATCTTTCAGACTTTAGCATAATCAATGGCCAAACTGCTAATAGTTATGACCTACCAAGCAGCTTATATTTATTAAGCTAAAATAAGCAAAGTATCCAGAATAATAATGTAACTCCTAGATATATCATGGCTAAAAAGTAAAAATGATTCCTACTGTGCATTAATTTTCCCATTTAGCATTTATGACACACCTGTGTAGTGTCATTACTCTCACCCCATAGGTGAGACAAATCACATAATCTACCCTGAGTCTCCCAGAGCGCCGATGCAGACCTGTACACACCCTTCCCTCTACCCATCCTACACTCCACATCCCCCACAGACCTTGCTCTTGTGTCATCATGACGTTTACTGAACTGTAAATGGATCTTTTGCTCTCACGGCACCATGTGTGAGGACAGAGGTTAGACTCTGGCACTCATTCTTTAGCCCACCTTCGTCTTGCTCACTCACCCACGTCAGAACCTTCTCTGTGCCAGGCCCTGTGGCAAGTGCTAGAATGGCATGCTGAGTCTAACAACAAGGTCTCATCTTCATGGAACTCAAAACTTCATCTTTCAAGACAGGAATTATGCATGTTTAGGGTTTTAATAAAGGAAATGGCTGAGGTGCTAGAAAAGGGCCTAGGAGATGGATCTCATTTAGCTTGGCTGGAGGATTAAAAAGACAGCCTTTTGGAAGCAGAAATTCTTTAGAGTAGGAATTGGCTAGGAAGAGTGGGGGACGGAAACTGAGAACAGGAATCTAAAAAGGGACCTCACCTGGCTAGTAAGGAAGGCTAAGGGCGGTGAGGATGGGAAGATGTGGGTGCCTGACCAATAATGTGCTCAGAGTGGAATGTATAAGAGGATAAAAGAAGGAACCAGGACACATGGACAGAACATAAAACCCAGAGGTTTATCCTCGGTTCACCTGTGGAAATCCCCTTCCCTCCCCCCACCTTTTTTGGACAGCTCACAGTGACTGAAGTCAGTGTGGACACTGTAGAGGCAGGAAACTAGGAAGACCATGAAAAAATAGCAGCGAGGGTGGGAGACCAGCACAGATTCAAGGTATTTCAAATCCCCAAGGGGCAGCACACTGCCTGACAATACTAGGCCTTTAGTGATTTCTCACTGAATGACGGAGTCCTCAAGCGGAGCAGTTGCTGACTCTAGAGCATCCACCAGTCTCCATGCATAACCTCCTCCTGGACACAATAAGTCATCCAGGGGCAAAAAAGACACAGGAAGAAGCTGAGGAAATGATTTTAAACTCCTAAACTAGCTGGCAAATCTCCACTTAGGAAAATCTCTTGATATATAACAAAAACCTTTGTGAAACAAAATGCCTTCCCCCACTCAGACAATGGAGAAATTTAGAAGCCACATATGGTTCTGCTAGGTGACTTTCCAAGCTTGTTAGAGAAATGTATTATTTAAAATGGCCTGGGGCTATGCTGCTAGGAACAGTATAACACGAAGTATACTGAAAGAAAACCCTTTCATTTAAGGCAGGGGGGAAAATGTGTTAGAGCGGAAATCTATACCTACCATTCCATCTTCCTTTTGCTGAAAACATGGTCTCTGTCATTTCTGCATGAAACAACTATTTGGACTATCAGTAACAAAGTCAGTTCCTCTATGATAAACTGACACAGTCTGGTCAGGACAGAGTCACAATAATTTTAACCTTCTTGTCCAGAAGAATTTACTTTCCTAAAATTGTAAAACCAAAATTCTTTAGAAAATCAACTCATTTTCCATGTGGACATAAGAACATAGACATAAATGATTATAGGTAACGACATTCATAATCTAATAATCCTAACACCTCTCAAAAATACTTCCGACACTTAAACAAGCCAAGAGCACTAGCAATATGGCAGCAAAGAGGAGTTGGGTTGACTTAGGTATCAGCTTCTCTCCTGCTAGGACCAGGTTAACGATACCTGTTGGCTTCTCAATAATTAAAGCTTTAATAGTCATTAAATTAACTAAGACAGTATATTACCCAGCCTAGGGTGATAAGCTCAAGTGTTTCAGCACGAATAAACCTTAATTTTCCAAAGAAAAAAGAGGTCTCATTGGTAAGGCATCCTGTTCTAAGGTCCAGCCAAGGGTCTCACAGGTCTCTGATCAAAAGGCCGACCAGGAACACCTTTGTCGCTGCTTTGAAGAAGCTCAAAAGGGGAGCAAAATTGGATTTATATGTAAAGAGCTTTACAAGTTTAAAGCTTTTTAAAATAATTTGCCTCCTTTCAATTCAGAAATCACTTTCTCCTGTGCTGAAAATAAAACTCTTACTGGTACTTTCTGTACATTTAGAATGTCTTAAGAGTCTTGAAAATGCTTTTTGCTGCAGAAACCAGGAAGTGGTACATAAGAGCATCAAATGATGCTTTGGTCTTCTCTCTCTAAGAACTATTTTAAAGAATGGCAGTGGCTATGGAAGATGATAAAAGAAGATCTTACAAGTTCACAGGGGCTTAAAGTTGAAGAAA
Organism: Lophiomys imhausi; assembly: GCA_907164525.1. Taxonomy (NCBI): domain Eukaryota; kingdom Metazoa; phylum Chordata; class Mammalia; order Rodentia; family Muridae; genus Lophiomys; species Lophiomys imhausi. The sequence continues at coordinate 235,033 of CAJQZJ010033256.1, read as the reverse complement.
GCTAAAGTGCATGGTGTTCCATCTGTCTTTGTTTTTCTAAGAAAACTAGGTTGTACCTTATAGCTGAATTTCAGACTCTTTGACAAGATAAAAATCATTAATTTCCCAGCTTATACAAAGAGAAATTAATAACTCTTATATATTAAGAAGTCTCTCTCTCTCTTTCTCTCCTTAGCTTGCACTGAGTACTGATAAGGTAGAACAAAACTGTCTTTATTAGCACCTCACTTTTGCCCAGGACAAATGCCTAACCTTGAATTATATATAGCTTTTAATTCAAAACAAAATATGTAATGGTTTATTTAAGATACATAAGTTCAGCAATGAAATCTTAGAAAATACTCAATTCTGTATGAAACTACAAATAAAATGTTATTTTCATTACTACTATTACTCACATAATATATGTTCAACCAAGTAAAAGTAATTTCTTTTCACTTTTGCTAAGCAATCTTGAAGGCCACTGAAAATAAACAGACTCCAATATGTCTCTTCATATACAAAAGGAAGCAATATGTCAAAACTACAGTAAATCGTATTAATTCAATCACTGTTAAGCCAACCATAGTTCAACAAAGAAACAGAACAAAGTAAAACAATCCACCGCATCTTCTAAAACAGATAAAACCTGCTTTCTATCTCCCAAGTAATGCCAGAGTGCAGCGATATCCAAGAAATACAATTAAATTATTTTAATTACTTCATGTCAACCTGATAAGTCACTACTATTTAATGCAAAAACCCTGCCATTTGCAATGAATGACTCTTACTACTGCTTCAATTGATCAAACGTCAAATGCACATAAAACATTCAAAGAAGTTCTATATATCTTACAGTAATTCAGTGGAGAAGTCCTGTCCCAGGGGTATGTAAATCTGAAGTACAAGAAACCTCTGGATCAGTCCAACTAGAAAAAGAGAGAAAAATATATATAATGAGATGTTCAGGCCCCTTATGTTACGTGCACATAAACAAACACAGCCACCTCAGTTTAGCACTCCAGGAGCTGACAGGCCTACAGTAACATGCCCATGATTTATATATTATAAAGGTGACGCACGGATGACAACTGAATCAAACTTCAACCAACATCAACGCTACAATTTAAAGTCCCATCTGTGGCACTGGTGAATTTTTTTATGAAAATCATAAACAGGGTTTTATTCACTCTTTTGTTATGCAATAACAGAATGTGAGCAAGGAACTGCGCTCCACACACACACAAATAAAATTGAGCTATGGGTTCCCATCAGGTGGTCATAAAAACATGTGGCAATTATTTCCATTCCCTGACAGGTTTTATAGTCTCACTAAACAACTCAATAAGGAAGAGTAGCTCAAGAGAAGCAATTCTAATTATGACAACTACACCTGAAGGCTCGATGATGCAGATCTTGGTCACGTGATCATAAGTGTTCATACTGAGCTGGACAAAGGAATGCAGTTTCACTAACAATTGCTTTTGTTAACATGCTCTTAATTACTTCTCACTAAGAACTGATAGCTTTTATTCCCTATCGCTAGTTTCATGCACATAAAAATATAAACTTGGAGAAAAACCAACCCATATGGTACTTTTGATAGGTGAAGTCTACAACTGCTTAAACAAAGTCAGTTGATTTTTATATGCTTCTCTACAACAGGTCACTTAATTCTTTCCCTCTAAGGTTTTGAACTTTTGGTTGATCTCTCCACTGATGATGTTTTTAACAGACGTGGTGGTTCCACCCTTCGTAAGGCAGGCATAGGTGGGTTGTGAAAGAAGTTGGCAGGCAAGGCATTTGGGAGATTCTGGGTTCAACCTTTGATGAAATAAAACATGACAACAAAACCCCACATGGATCACACCTCCTAAAATATGCAGGCTAGGAATATTTTTCTGCATTGTGTAAGAAATAGAGATGTTGTAACTCTGTCTATGATCCTCCCCTACTAATATAAAAGTACAACCATATAGTCAGAAAAGAAGACTTTAAGGAATAACTAGGTTTGATGGTGGTCCCCTGCAATCCAGCACTTGGGAAGTAGAGGCAGGAAGATCAGGAATTCTAGGTCATCCTCAGGTTCAGAGCTTGCCTAAGCTATGGCTGGAATGCTTGCCTAATGGGTAGAAAGCTGGCCTTAATACACACACACACACACACACACACACACACACACACAGACCCACATACAGACATAGGACTCCAAGGCAAGCAACTGGTTTAAGATGACAGTATGTTTTATTTATTCTAATAGTAAACTAAGTCAATGTAAATATGTTAATTCAACAATACACTTTTGACCATTTTATACAAAGACTTTCTGGTCTGTGATTCTAATGGTAAGCTGTTTTACAACATTCCTGAGCAATATAAGCCATTTCTATGTTTTAGCCCAGACAAACTTAATTGGCCAAATATGTTTACTAATGCTTATTAATGTTTTCATCAAATATACAAGATAACTTCTTTTAAGCTACCAAGCTTATAAATGTATCCAGAGAGAAGTTCTAATGTAAGCAAAACAGAAACAGCAGATCAAAGGCTCTACCCTAAAAAATTCTCTCGGAATGTAGTCTACCACATTTATAGACAGACCCAGTGTGGCAAGCAGAGCTCTGACTCACAAAAGCAAAGTGAAATAGCAAAATGAGGCGACCTCAAATAAGCCACCATCAGCTAGCCTGTCTGGTCTCTTGCACTGATTGGTCCTATGGTGAATGACTGCCATTTCCACAGAGGCCTTAGCTGCAAACAGAGCTCGGAGAACACCAGATCAAATGAAATCAGCCCATAAAAGGTCCCTGATCTATGCCACAAATTTCACGGAAGCAGTATTGATCCCTGAAACACTAAAAGGCACATGTAAAAGGCTGTTTTTAGAAATGAAAGATCCCTTTCCTCAAAACAAAGAACTCTGCCATTCAACATCCTTACACACCCAGGCTCCAGTTTCCAAAAGGCTTTCATGTGTGGTGATGGTATGACAAAGATAAGGGAGCTTTGATACCATTTGACAGGCTGATTCTGTATGTCAGCCATGCTAAATAAATGCCATTGTAGTACATGTTCCCCTGGCCTAGGGAATTGAAACCAACACTTCAGGTCTGCATTGTATTTAAAGTCACTTTAAGTAATACTGAATATATACCTCATTAACTTAAAAAATGTTCAAGTATATAAAACAGAAATTTGTTGTTAAAGGAGTAAAGCCATTTATTTTTCTTTTGAAGATTGAAAAACACACTCAACTTGCAAAATACCATTATTTTATTTTATGTTTTTTAAATACTTTATTTTTTTTTCTTCAAGTTATATCTCAGTCACAAACCCTTCCCTATTCCCCCTTCCTATCCCACCCTTACACCCTCTTCCCCCCAGAAGTTTCCCCTTTCAGTCCAACAGATGGTTCCTTCTCTTATAACAGTAAATATTATACAAAACAACAGATATAAATATGCCACCTTTATGAGAGTTAAATGGCCCAGTATACCTTCCCAATGTCCAGTTTATACATATTTGGCCCCTGACTTTAACATTCTACTATCTAACCATCTCCATGAGTTTAAAGGTCAAATCTGACTCAACATTCATACTAACTTGCAACACACTTTTAAGAGTAT
>CAJQZJ010033256.1:208138-231028 GCA_907164525.1 Lophiomys imhausi | reverse complement strand
TAGAAGAAAAAGTAGGAGAAACCCTCGAACTCATTGGCACAGGTGACAACTCCCTGAACAGAACACCAACAGCTCAAGACCTGAGATCAACAATCAATAAATGGGACCTCATGAAACTGAAAAGCTTCTGTAAGGCAAAGGACACTATCATTCTAACAAAACGACAACCAACAGACTGGGAGAAAATCTTCACCAACCCCACATCTGATAGAGGGCTATTATCTAAAATCTGCAAAGAACTCAAGAAACTAAATGCCAAGAAACCAAATAATCCAATCAAAAAATGGGAGATGGAGCTAAATAGAGAATTCACAAAGGAGGAATCCCTAAGGGCTGAGAGACACCTGAAGAAATGTTCAACATCCTTAATCATCAGAGAAATGCAACTCAAGATGACCCTGAGATTCCACCTAACACCTGTTAGAATGGCTAAGATAAAGAGCTCAAATGATAGCGCATGCTGGCGAGGGTGTGGAGAAAGGGGAACCCTACTCCATTGCGGGTGGGAGTGCAGGCTTGTGCAACCACTATGGAGGTCTGTCTGGCGATATCTTAGAAATCTAGGAATAACCTTGCCTCAGGACCCAGCCATACCACTTCTGGGTATACACCCAAAGGACCTCTCACAGAGACATAGGGAAGTCTCCTCATCTACGTTCATAGCAGCCTTATTTGTAATAGCTAGAAATTGGAAAATACCATTATTTTAAGCAGTGGTTTTGCAGCTGTTCCGTTAGAGCAAATGACAGGCTGCATACCTCACACACATTTTACAAGGGTTATGTCATCCTGCAAATGGGATGAAGCTCCAGGCAATCATCCCTCCTAGCTGTTCAGAAAGTGCAGGATGAGTAACTCCATGGTTTCAACCACAGCCCTAGCACAGCTTTAATTTTCTTTTCATCCCTGAAACCGGGCTAATAATTTTCATCTGTGGATCACTTGTACGAATTAGTCTTATCAACTATTATTGATTGCATACAGTTCACAAGAATTGCTGAAGTTTTTGTAGTAAGACTGGTATAGTCTGTGCCCTCTTGGAATAGCAATATGGTTTCAAAAAAGAGAAGGGCAAAGTTTTTTTTTAATGTTTATTTATTACTTCAAGTTACATCTCCATCACAGCCTTCTCCCTCCACCCCTCCCAGCCCCACCCTCCTACCCTCTCACCCTTCCCCCAGAATGCATAATTCTTTCTTTTCAGTCCAACAAATGGTTCTTTCTCTTATAACAATAAATACAGTACAAAACAACTGAAATAAATAGGCCACAATTCTGAGAGTTATATGGCTTAGCATACATTCTCAATGTCCAATCCATATGTATTTGGTCCCCAACTTTAACATTCTACTATCTAACTATCTGCATGAGTTTAAAGTTCTCTATCTAACACAGCTTTCATATTAACTTGCATCACAATTTTAAAAACATCTTCTTAGATCCAGAACACCCTCTTGATTCCTAAACAACTCAAAATTTAACTATGAGACTCTAGCTATCTATTCTTCAACCACCTCAGAGACCTGAGAGGGATAAATATATCTGATTTTATAGGAAGTGCAGGGCCTGCAGCTTCCCAAACTAAGAAATGACATACCAGTGGCTGCCTCGACAGTTCCCATTTTCTCTCCATACATTACAGCATCAATCTTCAGCTGTTTGACCCCGTTTCTCTGACAGACATTGATTGTAGAGCAGGAATTATGAAGGACTTACCTACCCTGTCTTCGCAGAGCTAGGCTGTCGGCTTACCTGCTTCCAAGTTTTGTCCTTTTTGGACAGCAGTCTGTCTACAGTTGAAGCAAGGGTTTTTTTGATCATTGTATATTAATGCAAAATTAAGATTGTATTGAACTACATCGGTATTGATCTTTGTATATTGATACAAAATTAAGAGTATATTTGGCCACATTGGTATTGATCTTTGTATATTGTTACAAAATTATGGGTAACACTTCTCAAAGGTATTGTACCTAGTAATGCTTAAAAAAGGAAATGTGAAGTTTTGGCCTTTTGCTACCAACCATCATAAACTGTTTAGGATAATTAAGAAATACAAACTAACAGTCATGCAAGCATGTCATTTTGTTAGTTACTATGACAGTCTATCACAGTTATTTTCTAAGCTACTGAGAAATCAAGTTGTTAAGAGACAGCAACATTTGCTTATCTAAACCTAAGAGATAGATAGGGCGTCTTCAAAAACCCCAAGAGATCTGCAGAGTATGGCATTCAAAGATGTTTTCTTAAATTAAGATTTTTTTTTTATATTGAGACATGCCAGCTCCTGAGAGCATCCCCTATTCCACTCCAAGTAGAAGATGAGCATCGAAGAATCTCCAGTGTGAGATGGTTGAATTAGTGGCAAGCCTATCTCTTGGCAAAAACAAAAACAAAAACCCTTATTTCAACTGTAGAGAAGGGCAAAGTTTTATGGCAGCATTTATCATAGATACTTGAGGGGCGGGGATGATCAGGAAAGGTAGTCCTGAAGAAATAACATAGGAACTGAGCTTGGAAGAATAGGCGCATGCCTTTAATCCCAGCACTAGGGAGGCAGAGGCAGGCAGATTTCTGGGAGTTCAAGGCCAGCCTGGTCTAAAAGTGAGTCCAGGACAGCCAGGGATACACAGAGAAACCCTGTCTCAAAAAAACAAAAACAAAAAAAAATCAAGAAAGAAAGACAGAAATGGCTGGGTGAGGGGTGGGGTGCAGAACAGAGGAACATAGACTGTAGGTGGAATTACTTCCTTTTATAATGGTTGAGGGATGTCCATAGGGAAGGATATAACAGCTGGAATGAATCTCAAAACGTTCAGTCAGCTGGTATAAGACACTGAAGAAGAAAAAGAATAGATTTGAAACCTAGTCATGTGGAGCCTTGAAGGCCACGTGAAAGATGTGGGCCAACCTAAAATCAGTGGGAAGCCACTCATTCATGCATTTCTTCAATAGAGACTGACTTGATTGTTTACCAGGTAAATAAGACAAAATAAACTGATTCTGTCAGTGGAATGTACTTTCTGAAGTTGGTTGGAAAAATAGTAAAACATCCAACAATGGTACAGCATGTTCAGTACTGTTCATGGGATGAGGGCAGGGCAGGGCAGGGAGTAGAGATGGGCCAAAGGGCTGAAAAACAGAAAGAACAGCACAGGTGTGACCCAAGTACATGTCAGGCGGGCCTCACTGAAAAGATGATGTCTTAGTAAAGGCTGGAAGAGAGGACACAGAGCTGCGCTTCAAAACAGCAACAGGCCTTGGGAGGGTGGAATACAGGCCAGAGGAAGACTAATGAGAGGGGAAGCCGGACAGCTAAGAGGGAACCCCACGGTTTATATTCCCACAGAGAAATTATCTTTACTTAAGAAATGGGACATTTTTCAGGAGAGGAATAACATGGCTCACAAGTCACTTATAATTGAAGAGTTCTCCTCTGGCTGCTAATTTGACAATAGACCGTAGGGAGGCCCAGTCGAAAGCAGCTGCAATACTCCAGGCCTGAGAGAGCAGTACTGAAGGCTAAGAAGTAGGCAGAGTTTCCATCTTTTGCGAGTACCAACAATATCTTCTTAATGGATTCAATGAGAGAATAAAGAAAAACAGAAGCTGATTTAATGAGGAATTTTGGGTCTCATCAGTTAAAAAGACAATGGTGTTTGCTAGTAACTTAAAAATGAGGCAGCCTACGGCCAGGAGAGGGATTCCGAGCAGCGTTGGGCAGGGGCTGAGCTTTACACACACTACACTTAAACAGTCTAGGAAAAAAGACCAGTAAATACTTGATGTGCAGGATTGGAGTAAGACAGAAATGGCATTAAAAATCCACGATCCTGACGCTGATAACCAGGGGGAGCATGTAGCTACAGAGCTAAAGATAAAGTCCAGGGCACTGCAGCATTCAGACAGTAACAGGAGAAAAGGAAAAACAAGCAAATGAACAAATGAAAACTGCCAATAGCCCAGTATATAGTAGGAGGAAGAATAAAGGTGTGAGATATCCGAGGAGGTAGGTGAAGGAAGTGTGTCAAGGCGGTACCAGCTCTCTCAGATGTTCCCTGAGGTGAAGATGGGAGCTGAGAACGCCCCCATAGGTTCTGGAATACAGAAGATTACTCACTCTGAAAAGAACACTTTAATGGAATGGTGAGATCAAAACCACTTAAAGGATTTAAACAGAGCAACACATAATTTAAAAAGAACAGCAAAGCAGCAGCAAGGAGTCCTGGGGAACCACAAGAAGCCATCCTTGTCTTTCTCAACAAGTGAACTTAGGCTGTAGGACACAGATGGTCAGGCACACACTGTCAATTCACATGATTCAGCAGGGAAGCCAATGACTTTGAACGTGACTCTTGAATAGAAAGTCCCTACTGGATATTTATGTATGACAATGACGTTTCTCACACGGCAACTCCATATAATACAGTCCATGCTGACGGGTGGCAGAGATTTACGTAACTGGTGAATGATATGCTGAAGTGTCATTACCAATGGTGGATGTTTACAATTAGAAATTAGAAGCAGAATAGTTAAAATTTCCTTTCTTTCTCTCTCTCTCTTTCTTTCTTTCTTTTCTTTTTTTTTTTTTCTAAGACAGGGTGTAGCTGTGTAGCTCTAGCTGTCCTGGACTACCTCTGAGGACCAGGCTGGCCTTGAACTCACAGAGATCAACCTGCCTCTGCCTCCTGAGTGCTGGGATTAAAGGTGTGCGCCACCACGCCCGGAAGTCAAAGTTTCTTATTGTGGCAAATTGAACAAACTTATTGAGCATCAGCTGTATGTCATGATGGAGTTAGGGGGTCACAGAGATGATGATGCACACCCTGGAGAAGCATACAATGTGATAATTAGTATCACATGTTCCTTTATTTGATGGGTGTTTTTATTTACCTAGCAGCCTCACAGGCCTGGGTTCAATCCCTTGCAATATAAATAAAATATACTAAAAAAAAAAAAATCTATTGAGTACTTTCCATGCACTAGGCACTGTGGAAAGACCTGCTGTGTGTACTTTATTTCTAATTTCCAATATAGACTGTAGAGATTCTAGCCTTTATATATCATTTCAAGCACTATGTGACACACACCCAACCAGGAACTATGAAGAAGGCAAGATTTACTTATGGAAGCAAATCAATTTTAAAAAATTAGCAATAACTATTCTCCTACAAGGCCAATTTCTTATATCAGCTTATATAAAGAAACAACAACAAAAACCACAAGGCCAGGGGGATGGCTCCGCAGGTACAGACATTTGCTGCCAAGCTGATGGCCTGAGTGCCTTTCCCAGAACCCACATGACAGAAGGAGAGAAACAACCCCCAGAAGTTGTCTTCTAACCTCCATCAACACCACGGTGTGTGCATACACTCATACAACAATAAACTAATGTAATGACAAATTTAAAACACAACTGACTTATTGATTTAGGATTCATCCAGTACAATTTAATTCAGAAAGATTACGATTCAGGAGCAGTTAAGCATACATGATTTCATTATGAACTTTCTTGTAAGAACCTAATAGAGCCAGAAACAAATGAACTATGGAATGTCAAGTTTGCATAAGGTGTATGTTTACTCTTAAAACAGGAATACATAATGCTAACTGAGCTTAATTTAGATGCTAATAGAAAGGCATGTGTCCCCCGTTCAAGGCCTTTAATTTCAGTTTGAGCACACCAAGCTCACAGAGAAGGTCATTTTATACAAGCAGAAATAACTATGAACTTCTGTTATCAAAACTTCCAAGGAGCTCAGCTGAAAGGCATTAGTGCCAGGGAGACCACACACACTGTTTCTTCTGTTACCCTGCAACAGATTCTACGAAAAAGCCAGATTAATTTTTAATTGCAGGGCACTGTGTAAGAAATACATTAGAAGATCCTTCTGTTTCTTCTAATTAAAAGCCATCATCATTATATTTAAAGACGTAATTATAACACATTAAGCCGGATTTCTGAGGAAATTAGGGGGAAAAATCCTGAATAAGAGTAGAAAGGGGGGAAAGGGGAGTCTGTATTTAGTCACTTTGGTAAAGGAGGAATCTTTCTCAAAGCCAAACGAGATGGCTGCAGGACTGATTGATGTCATCAGCACCGTGATCATGGGGACAGACGCAAGGCCACTAAAAGGCAGTCAGATTGTCTTTGTCTTTACAACTCCAACAATAAGAGCAAAATGACTAATCAGCTTCAAATGGCCAAGTTCCTGGAATGTATCTCTTTCATAAAGCTTATATCTAAAACAGATGAACTGTGCCTCTCGTAAGAAAAAAACTACAGTTTCAATTTACTTACACATACAAACATATACAAAAAGGGAAAACAATAACAACAAAACATCCAGCTATCAATCCATACCTAAGTAGGAACTATGAAGGGGCCATATTTACTTGTGGCAGAAAATTCACTTCAAAGTTTTAACAATAATTATCTATACTCTTTCAAGGTTGCTTTCTTGTATTAGTTTATAAAGAAACAGAGGGCAGCACAGTCTAAATGAATTGTCTTCCACCTGTAACTTGTATGGCTTGATGACTCAGGATTTAAAATGTCATTTAGTGCTTGAATGGTACATGAAGCCTTGAATCTGTACGGTTTACAAAGAAAATTAAAATTAGAAATTAGTTACCAACAGCGGGTCTTTCCACAGTACCCAGAACATGGATGGCACCCAATAGATGTTCTTTTTAATATGTTTTATTCTGTGTTGCTAGGGATTGAACCCAGGCCCCTGAGCCTGCAAGGTAAGCGCTCCATCACTTGGCATTACCTGCAGCCCCCAATAAACATTCTTAATGAATGAAGATGAAGTAAATAACTGTAAAAGAGAACTAGCTATTTATTTCTACAAAATATCAGAAATCTATATTTAACCAACAGGACATAGTTTATAAAAGTCTGATTATATTTATACACTGTATTGGTCAGATCACATCACTTTATTGAAAGGTCAATCTGCCTTTAGAACCTTAAATTCCAACCTCACCTCTGCCAACAATTACCTTCTCTTCTGGATCACACCTTTAAGTCACCTCATAAGATTCTGACTGCTTTAAAAGGCTGTTGCTAATTTTCACACTGGAATCAATTCTTGTACCTGTCTGTTAAATAATATTCACATCTGTTATTATTAGATATTAATGTTCCTAAAGGTTTCTCAATTTTGTTACTAATAATGTCTTGTGTAATTTATTTTTATCATTTTTTGTTTTTAAAAAAATGAAGTCCTGCACAAAACTTAAGTTCAAGTGGATCAAAGACCTCAACATAAAATCTTATACACTAAATCTAACAGAAGACAAAGTGGGGAAAAGCCTGGAACTCACTGGCACAGGTGACAACTTCCTGAACAAAACACCAATAGCTCAGGCTCTAAGACCAACAATCAATAAAAGGGACTTCATGAAACTGAAAAGCTTCTGTAAGGCAAAGGACACTACCATTTGAACAAAACGGCAACCTACAGATTGGCAAAAGATCTTCACCAACCCCATATCTGACAGAGGGCTAATATCCAAAAATTTATAAAGAATTTAAGAAATTAAACACCAAGAAACCAAATAATCCAATCAAAAAATGGGGAACAGATCTAAACCGAGATTTCACAAAAGAGGAATCTCTAATGGCCAAGAGACACTTGAGGAAATGTTCAACATCCTTAGTCATCAGAGAAATGCAACTCAAAATGACTCTGAGATTCCATCTCACCCTTATCAGAATGGCTCACATCAAAAACTCAAGTGACAGCACATGCTGGCAAGGATGTGGAGAAAGGGGAACACTCCTCCATTGCTGGTGGGAGTGCAGAACTGTACAACCACTTTGTAAATCAATCTGGCAATATCTCAGAAAACTGGGAATAGTTCTACCTCAAGACCCAGTCATACCCACTCATGGGCATATATCCAAAAGATTCTTCATCAAACCATAAGAACATTGGCTCAACTATGTTCATAGCAGCTTTATTCATAATAGCTAGAAACTGGAAACAACCCCGATGGCCTTCAACCAAAGAATGGATAAAAAAAACAAAAACAAAAAACAAAACTGTGGTACATTTACACAATGGAATACTACTTAGCCATCAAAAACAAGGAAATCACACGATTTGCAACCAAATGGATGAAACTAGAAAAGCTCATTCTGAGTGAGCTAATCCAGACCCAGAAAGATACACATGGCTTATTTTCACTTATAAGTGGACATTAGCCATATAGCTCAAGATAACTATCCTACACCCCAAAGACCCAAAGGAACAGGAACCTAGAATAACTATCCTATGAGAAATCCTACCCAGCAGCAGATCAAAACAGATGCTAAGACACACAGTCAAACATTAGATGGAACTCTAGGAGTCCTATATAAGAGAGGGAGGAGGAATAGAGAGACCCGGAAGACTCAAGATCAATACATGAAGATCAACAGAGCCAACCAACCGAGGCCCCTAGAGGCTTACAGAGACTGAAACACTAACCAAAAAAGGAAGAAAGACGATTAGACTAAGGTTAGATCCCACTATACAACAGGCAACTTAGTCTTCATACAGATCCCCTAGCAAGGTGGGGGTCAGTTTCAGTTACGGACTTATGGATTTTGTTACCTGTTAGTGGGACACTTTACCCTAGCTGAGCTGCCATATAGGGTCCTAGAGCAAGAGGAAGCTCTTAACCCTCATGTGAATGATAAACTGAGGGGGGCTGATATGTGGGGGCCCCCACACTGGAGGAGGATAGGGGGTAGAAGGTGGGAGGATGGGATGGTGGAACTGGGAGGGGGGCTCTGTTCAAGATGTAACTTGAATTAATAAATAAATGTAGAGAAAAAAAATGAAGTCCTTGTAACTTAGTGACTCTTGAGCTCATGTCAAAACTTTGCCTTAAGCACCTGACTTTCTAATGAGAACCTGATGTTTGTTTGCTCATTTGAAAGATCCCTCATGTAGGGTTAGTCTCAGCAAATACAAGTGGCTACCAAAATAACTTCCTAGGTCTGAAAATAGTTCTAAATTTCAAGAAGATAGTGAGGCGGGATGTTTTTCTAAAGTGCATGGCATACAGTTGATTTCTACATGCCTTTGCACCAGCAGATGCAACAGAAGTCTGCTGAATATGCCTGATTCTAAGACACAAAACGTTCTCTCAAACGCTAAGCTACAGTATTAGAAGTCTTACTCACGGATTTGTTTGTTCTCCTTTGGTAACTGAATTCTATTGGTTTGGCTGCTGCCTTCCAGGACAAATACGAAACTTTTAACTTCTTTATCAAACTCCTGTGGAATAGAATGAAAAGAACAGTAGTTGAAGCATATCTGATGTGGTTTCTTCCATAAAATTGGAACTGCAATGGCTGGAACACAAAACCACACTAACCACATGGCTAATTTCTTATTGTGTGAAAGATCTTTCCCCCAAATGAAAAAAAAAAAAGTTCTCCAACTTCAGGGTTTCCAAGGCCACTAATTTGGTTCAGGGTCTAGTTGCTTCTTGCTGCCTGTATGCATTCCATTTAGGTGCAAAGATGATTACCGACCCCTGCCACAGCAGGAGAACATATCTAACCAGTGCTGGATTCACACAAGAAGTCCTCTGCTTTTGGGACATAGCCCAAATAGAACTAATTATATATTATTTAACATACGACTGTGACTTTGAAAATACTTTATATAATTTATTGAAAGTCAATATGAATTAAAATGCAACACTTAAGGCTATCTAAAAAGTTAAGCTAGGGGGCTGGAGAGATGGCTAAGCAGTTAAGAACATTTGGTGCTTTTCTAAAAGACTTGCCAAGTTCAGTTCCTAGCACGCATGCTGGACAGCTCACAACCACCTAGGTCTCCACTCCAGGGGTCAGATGCTGTCCTCTAGCCTCCATGGACACCCACACATGTGGAATATACTCACATAGACAAACACACACATAAATATAAAAATAAATGTCTTTTAAATGTGTTCAATAAATAAGTCCATGTAATGTCTATTTTAATGCCTCCCCTGTGTATTTCCAATGAACATACGTATAATAAAAATATTACTTATTTGCCTTATGCACATGTTGGTCCTGTGTTTAAAATTTTTGAACAGCTTACCCAAACCTTCAACATAGTCACAAAACATTTATATGCTGGCCTCTACCTAGCTCCTCAAACTTAAACACTTCCCATTAGCACCAACACCTCTCTCAGTTCCTTGAAACTTCCAAGTTCTCTCATGATGCAAGGATTGTGTTTGTCCTACTCCCTTTGTGTGAAATGCCCTTCTGTGTGCCAGCCTCACTTGATGCCTGGTGGACTCTTAGCACATGCATTAGTTACTTCGGGCAGTTGTGATGAAATATCCAACATAAACAACTGAAAGTGAAGCAATATTTATCTTAAGGTCAGGGTTTCAAAGATTTTAATCCACAGTTCCTTAGCCCCATGAGCCTGGGGAAAATACCACAGTGGTGGTTGCATTTGATGGAAGAGCTTCTTCATGGCAGATAAGAAGCAGGGTAAGGAATGGAAACCTAGGGCCAAGGATAACCTTCAAATGCCCAGCCCTGGTGATCTCCTTCCTACATCTTGACCCCACCTCCCAAAGTTTCTACAACCTTTCCAAATAGCACCACCAGTTAGGGACCAAGTATTCAAACACATGAGCCTGTGGGGTATGTTTTATATTCAAACCACAACAGAACTCAAAGTCATTTACTTGGGGAAGGCTCCCCTGACTTCTCTGGTACATATTCTCTGAGTACCACTTCTTCCTCATTCATAGCTGTAGCTGGACAATTTTGATCCTTGTCTTTCCAAGCCTTAATGTTCTCACCTATCAGAGAGACATGTAGCTATCTATCTCATTATTTCCCTCATATAACATTGTGTAGTGTGCTTAATGTTTATGCTTAACAAGTATTTAGCACTTAGTAGCTTTAGGTGTCATCTCCAGGTATTCTTATTCTTCCCCTGAAGGCTTTCATCTCTTGCTTCTATATGAGAGAAAAGGATATGGGTGGAGACAGGATGTTTGGTATAGTGGTTGCAGGTGGAACTGGTTTCCACTTGATGGCCTCTGTTTTCCCTAGGAAGTTGGGGTTGTCAGTTTCTAGTGAGTGAGAAGGGCATGCCTTGGGTGTGAGGTGGGATTGAGAGTTGGCAGTTTGGTGGTTGGAAACTAAAGATAACACACAAGGATCATTTTGGAGATGACAAGACCATAACAGGATAGTTTTCTGGATTGTTGGGGTTGGATTTACACTGTTATCAGTCTGAAAGGCTGTAGGTATTTTCTCCAAAAGTACTGAGTAACCTAGACACAGGCAAAGGAAGGACTAGGGATCTGACAAGGACTAGCTAGGCATGTGTCACAATGGAATGGAATAAAGAGCAAAGGCATTCAAGGTCCTTACAGAAAAGTGACTGAAATGATACTTTAGTCTCTGTAGGGAGGGGGGGGGGTGGGAAGAACTCAGACACAGTAAATAAAACTAAACATAAGGGGAAAACAGAAGAGTATGTGGCCTGAAGGTCTCAGTCAGACTGAAGAATAGACACAGCGGGAAGAACTGAACAAGTAACCTTAAGAATCAATGACTGAGGTCAGAGAAAGCTGTCTGTGTCTCCCTTGGTGTTCTCAGAGGTCCTGCTGTTTGTGGTGATGAGGTCGAGGGTGTGATAGTAAGAGTAAGGCCACAGTAGAGTGGAAGAGGTCATTAAGATGATGAAATCAAGAAACCAAGAGGCCCAGGGCTTAGAGATTTTCTTCACGGACATCAAAGTCAGCAAAAATGATAAAGCAGGATATGTTCATAATAAGGGACAGGAATGATTAGGGTATGTGTGGAAGGGGGTTCTTATGTGAATATCTCCACAATATCTTTTAAACAAATAAACTGGGAGACATATAGGAAGAACAAAAAGAATATTTTCTATAGATTAGTTGTTACCTACTATAAACTCAAGACCACAAAGCAGTTACACACCATGTGGCAGTCTTGACCAGCTAAGGAGTGGAGTCTGGAGGGGCTGCACCCAACAGCATGAGAGCCTTTGAGGGTGAAAGAACAAGAAAATTGGTTCTGAAGTCTGATCAAGCCCCCCTTTTTTCTATGATCTTTCCTCCCATTTCTTCCCAGGATTCGACTCTTAACTTCCAATACTTACTTTCCAAATCACAGATGGACTGCCAAAGATCTTCCATTTTGCTCCAGGATTTTTCCCCTGAGCGCTAAAAATTTCAACAAATGCACCTCCCTAGAAAATAACAAGAAATTCAGAGTGAAATGCAATGCCATGGGTGAAACCGTATCCACCACAGAGGCTAAAACCAGTGTTCCAGCCATCTGTCAGTTAAGCAGACCTGGGAAGAAACATTATCCCTGTTTTATACCTTGGCTGTATATAAGCCACAACCATTATGATTTGGATCACCATGGATTAGTGGGGAATTCACTCTTAAAAACATAATAAACATAAATTATGCCATAGAAACATTACAGATGGGGCTTGCTGGCTTGACATGTCCAGATCAGGTCAGCAAAGCATTCTAAAAATATCAGACTAAAGGTCTTAAACTCAACTTGTGAACTAAGCCAATACATTCTTATCATTATGTACAAATATAAACTTAGTAGTCATACTGATTGGGGCTGAATTGATACTTTCTTTTTAACGTTCTGAATTTGGAGTTACTTAATATCTTCATTTTCTCATCTGTCAAATGACTTGTAAGATGACACAGGCTGGCAAACATAAATCAAGAACAATACCTGGCATACAGCAAGGGCTTAATAGTGCCATCGAAGATTATTCAATAAAGGAGGAAGGTAGCTCAGATTTGTTCATAATAAGGGATAGGAAGGATTAGGGTATGTGTGGAAGGGGGTTCTTAATGTGAATATCTCCTCAATATCTTTTAAACAATAAACTGGGAGACATATAGGAAGAACAAAAAGAATACTTTCTATAGATTAGCTGTTAACCTACTATAAACTCAAGACCACAAAGTCATACTAATGTAAAAATGCTAAAGATATTACTAAGTGCCCATATACTCTAGTCATAAAAATGAGGAAATTATCTCCAAGGAAGAATTTACTGCAAAATTTGAGAAGCTGAGATGAAGATTAAATATGGTTTGAAATACAAGCAGCACATTAAAAAAACTTGTTTGATTTTTGTAAAAACCTTTTGGGTTTTTTGTGAAAAATTACTAGTTTTTTTCCCTCAAGTATATATTTTGCTTCTGACATGCAGACAATTTCTTCTTTCTTATTATGTGCAAAATTGTATATGCTACTGCTTCTAAGGGCAGGTCATTTTGCTATGAATTTTAAGTTTGAGGCAATTGGGTTTTAAAAAGAAATCCCCTGAAATTTAGCAAAATAGCCAATCTTTTTCTCCCCACTTTTTCCCCCTATGTTTTCCAAATTGCCCACAGTGGGCATCTGTTATTTCATAACATTATACATGGAGTGAGATTAAACGAAGTTTATTTTAACCCATAGAATGAATTTCTAAAACAGGACAAAAGAAAAGCACACAGTGTTTTAAGGACAAGTAGTATTTGGCCAAAAGGATGAATCAACAAAGAAGTAGAGGCTGGGGGATGGGGTATTAGGCACTCAGACTATACTCCTAATAGCTAAACGAGGACCCTATCTATATAGTGGTAATTTCAAGATGAAGCCAAGGAGAGCTAGGGCAGGAGAGCTGGTGCAGAAAGCCATTCAGTACGCTGAGGAAAAGACGCCACCCATAGGACAAGGTATCTGAGGAATATTCAGAATCAGTCTGTCCAAATGTAATCCTTGGATCAGACTTGTTTGGAAATTGCTTTATAAGTAGACCGGCTAAGCCCATCTACACAGTTTCATTCTCCAGATCTAGAGGGAGGGCCAGGAAGTCTGTATTTTTGTGAGAAGTCCCCAGGTAATCCTGATGTGCCCCTAAGCTGAAGAGTCACTAACTAGGAAAGAGAAAACAGCACACAGCCAAAGTGCTTACTTTAATCCTGGGTTTAAAAGGATTCATTCTGGAATTCATTCATTCACTCTCCTATTTAGCTTCTGAGATACCACAGGGTATCAACAGTGAAAAACCCAGGTTCTTGTTAAAACTGAGGATTTCTGGGTCCTGTGCTCAAGATTCCAATTCCGGACTTCTGGGGTAGTCAGTGCACGATCTGCTCTTTAATCAGAACTACGGGTTTTGTACTGAAAAGCACTGGAGCGTGAACACCTCAAGGTCAAGACAACTTAAGCACTAATTATTTTTCACCCCGGGGAGTGGAGGCTTCCCACCCAGAACAGGGTCCAGCTCACCCATGAAGAGGCAGCCAGACAGTGTGGAAGCCTTTTTGGGTTACCTGGTATTCATTTTTGAACATTCCCGCAGAGGGCCCGGGGTTTGGGGGGCACGAGATGGGCGGGCAGGGCGGGCCCCGCTGGCTCGGGCTCTCCTTGGGCCTCGCGCCTGCAATCAGCTGCGCCTCCAGCCGCCGACCCGCGCCATCCTGGTCCCCGCTTGGGGCGCCACGGCAGGGGAAGACGCAGCGACCTGCGGCCTCCGTCGGCGGAGTGATTGTGCGTAACCTACGCGACCGCCCCGCCACCACCTCCAGGAACAAACCGACAGCGCCCGCGGAGACCGCGGACCGCGCAGCCCGCTCCGGAGCTTTACGGCTGCGCCCATTGGCTCCCCGGAGGCGCCTGCGCACTGCCCTTCTGCTTGCTTTACCTCGGGCTGGGCTGAGGCGGTTGCCCGGGCAACTGAAGGGCTTGTCCACCTGCGGGAGCTGGTAACTCACTAACCAAGAAAGCATGGGGCTCTACCTCGGATCTTGTACCTTTACACCGATTCTAAGTTTTGTAAACTCTGGTAACTGCTGTTTGGCCAGCTGATCTTTGGTCAAACACTCTCATACCCATTGGGTTCTTTGAGAAATAACAAACTTAATTTGGGAAAGGCTAGGAAATGAGGATGTCTCAAGATCATTGAACCCTTTCAAAAGCTAAGGCTTCTTTACTCAAAGAAGTGTACATTGAGGTAAGTTCCCCAGATACCCTGCTGAGGGGCTAGCTGTGAAAGAGAAGGTCCTGCCTCTACCAGGATTACATATTGGGTGAGAAAGGGAGTAATTAAATGAATGAGAACATAATCACAACTTGAGCTGAATGCTGTGAACACAGATAGGGAACAGCAATGGAACAGTATTTTCGTTTGCTGTAGATATTGTAACAAGTTATCACAAAAGAGGCTGGAAAATGAGAGAAAAGTATTCTCTCGTGGTTCAGAAAGTTGGAAGTACAAAATGAAGTAGTCATCAGGGCCGCACTCCGTCTGGAGGCTTGAGGAGAATCCATCCCTTTGACAGTTGTCATCCCTAGGGTACAGCTCACCAATCCAGTCACCCTCCCTCTCCTGTGTGTCTTCATTTTAGTCTCTAATGAGAAGATATGTGATGACAAGGAAAGTCTGTATTAGTTACTTTCCATTGCCGTGACAAAATTCCCGACAAAAGCAACCTAAGGAAAGTTTTCTTTTGACTCACACAGTTCAAGAGGATGCAGTCCAGTGTGGCAAGTGTAAGATCCAAAGTTAACTTATAAGCTCAACCAGCCCAAGAACCAGGCAACCACCTGGGATGCTGGGAATTGTAGTTTTTGGAATGAAATAAGTGCTTCTTGAGAAAGTAAGATAGGTTACAGGTTGGTCTTTATAAACCCCTGCAACATGTGTCTCAGGGCTACTCAGCTGGGAAATTCCAGGGGTTGTTCCTGACCAAAATGCATTTCTTGTTCAGTATTTAATATTTAATAAAGCTTGCTTCAAACTTGGCTCAAAATGTTGGAATTGGTTTTTCTTCAACAAAGCTCAGGATTAAGAAAGGCACGGTGGCAGAAACATGAGGTCATATTGTATCTGTAGTCAGAACACAGAGAGAGGAATACTGATTCAGATCACTTTCTCCATTTTCTTTAGTCTAGGAACCCATGCCCTGGGATGAGGTGGAGCTTTCTTAGTGAAACCCCTTTGAAAACACTCTCAGAGCCATGTCCATAGGTCTGTCCCTCGGGTGAGTCTAAATCCAGCCACAGAGCCCATTTCTACCTTCAGTTAGTGTTGACCACCTCCCCCTTGACTGATCCAGAGTCAGAGAACACTCCTAATCCAGATTTTATATAGATAACTATTACAAATTGCTAAACTGGGGGGGGGGAGGTTTTATATAATAGTAAATAACTACTTCATTCTCTATATCCACCTCACCATGTAAACATTCTATCTAAATACTTCTCAAATTGACTCAGCTTACTGTCATTGTAATCTCTGGTTTGATTAACCTATCATTTTCTCTTTCCCAAGCTATGATATAACACCCTCCAAATTAACAGTCTCTTGACAACAATTTATGGTATGGTAAGGTTATCTTTATAAAATGCAAATCCTGGAGCTGCGAGGAAGGTTCAGTATGTCAAGTGCCCACTGTACAAGCAATAAGACCTGAGTCCAATCCCCAGGCTATATAAAAGCCAGTGCATCTGTTGTCCCAGATCTGGAGAAAACAGAAAACGAAGACAGGTTGATCTCTGAAAAACACACTGACCAGAGAGTCTGGTGGAATTGGTGAACTCCAAGTTTGGTGACGGACCCTGTCAGAAAATAAAATGGAGAGTGATAAAGTTATTTGATGTAGATCTCCAGCCTCCGCACACATACACATGCACAGGTGCACACACCACACAAATGGATACATATATCACACATAACAGACACACGCATATACAAAGCTTAAAAAAAAAGTGAATCCAACCACACTGGTTTTCTGCCTCTCATCCTTTTATGACTTTAGAGCCTGTGTTGGCTCTGTTAAATCTAGCCCCCACCTTCCTCTCCAGTTCTAGCCTACCTATTTACCCACTCTGCTTTCATTTCAAGCACATTGAGTAATTTTTTTTGTAAATTCATGGTCATGTTTGACATGTTCCCTTTCACTGCAAGCCTTTGTGGTTAACACCTTACTTACTTAAGGGTAAATTGATAACCTCGATTAAAAATCAGAGGCAGGCGGATCTTTGCGAGTTCGAGGCCAGCCTGGTCTACAAAGTGAGTCCAGAACAGCCAGGGCTACACAGAGAAACCCTGTCTCGAAAAACCAAAAAAAAAAAAAAAAATCACATTAACTAATTGTTTTATTTATTTGTTTGGTTTTGTGTGTGTGTGTGTGTGTGTGTGTGTGTGTGTGTGTGTGTGCGCACATGCACATACACGCATGGAGGTCATAAGACAACCTGGATGCATCATTTCTCTCGTTCAACGTCATGGGTCTCAGGAGTTGAACTCAGATGGCAAGCAACTATGCCTATTGAGGTATTTCTTGGAATAATAGCCTCAATTCTTATGAAAAAAATTGTGACAGTGCCAAGAATAATAATCACAGTACATCCATGGATGTTATTAACTCAAGTAGTTTGTTTTCATCACTTGCTTAAGGCTGTAAGAATATAGTATCGTTTGCTGCAAGACCAAACATCAGCTCCTAACCCTCTGAGCTTCTAACAAATTAGTCACTAATAGGTGTATTTTCACTTGCAAGTTTGGTACAGGCCTATCCAGAAAGTGGGCAAATCTGAAAACTGCCAGACTCAGATCAGCTTGGCATATGATGAGAGCTTCCGTTAACACTCACACTAGTGACTGGCTATAAAACAAAATAACCATACATAGAGTTCTATAACAACATGAGCTAAAAAGTGGAGATGGGACAAGATCCAATTTTATAATAGCAATTGCTCCTATTTAATTTGGATGAATGCTAACTATGTGCAAAATCTTGGATTTCAGTATGCCTTCAAGAACATCTACCAGAATTGTGAGAGAGAGAAAAAGCCAGCTTCCCCAAATAACTTGGCTTAAAACAAACTATTTATGCATGTTATAAAAGACAGTGAAAGTGTTTCTTTAATTGCTATAATTTTTTAAGAAGTCAGTACATTTAGTAATTGCATTAAATTGCTTAACTAAATTTGACAACATTAAGAATTAGTCACTTTACAAGCTTTAAAATGTTCATTTTTGTTCTAGTAAGAAAGTAATTTTGTGGTACATTAATATTATTAAAGGATATGGGATGGTATTTAAAACAGAATAGGCTAGAAACAGCTTTTCAAAGTGGGAGAATCTTTGTTTGCCAAAGTAGTTACTTAAGTTAGATGTCTATGATTATCAATTTGGTAAGTAGCTACATTCTTTTGAACTAAGAATATACTGTTTACACCACAATCTATTTATGGTTAATAATTTGGCTGTGGTTCATAATTTATTTGTCATAGGGAGAATAAAAACATTGGTTTGATTATCAGAATTTGTTATGCCTCACAATAACATTGAAATGTGTAGTGCTTAACACTTGAGGAGTTAAGAAAAACATTGGGACTGACTTTGAGTTATAATCATGCTGAGTCGGCAAGATAATTTTGAACTGTGTCTGTTTTGTAGTCCTAAGCAAGCTATTACTGAGAAAAACTAATGGTACCCAAGGCATCTGTTTGACTAATGATCTGATATTAGCAATGTGTTCCTTGACAAGAAGGTATAACTTCATGTGTTTTTTGATGGTTGTACTGTTTTCAAGTTTTCTTCTCTAACAGTTCTTATCAGAGAGATTTATGGAGACTGCTTCCTAACTTAAGATGACCAAGGGCTCCAGAAGTTATGCAGAAACTTGAAATTCCCACACCAGTGCTGCCTGAAGGCTGCCTTAGGCTAACAGCATCATTCTAGGTATTGGATGTTAAAATATGAATACTTTCCTAAAGTACCTATGGAATATCAAACATTTAGGCTTTAAAAAATGAACATACAAGTCGGGCGTGGTGGTGCACGCCTTTAATCCCAGCACTCAGGAGGCAGAGGCAGGAGGATCTCTGTGAGTTCTAGGCCAGCCTACAGAGCGAGTCCAGGACAGCCAGAGATACACAGAGAAACCCTGTCTCGAAAAACCAAAAAAAAAAAAAAAATGAACATACTTACAAAGTGCGTTTTAGAAAAGAGTAAATTGCGGGCCAAGATGGCGGCGACCTACACTGACGCATTTTGAATGCGGGGGGAAAAAAGAGCCATAAAAAACACAGTTATTGGGCACTGTGCAAAAACCGGAGGGGCTAGACCCCCACCCCACCCCCCACCCCCCGAACACTCACAGCTCCCAAGGGACTGTTAAAAGTCCCAGGGCAAGGCTCTCCCCATCTCTCACAGACACGGAAGCCACTAAACCCATTTGGAGAGGCGCCTGGTAAGATCGATCCCAACTTACAGCAGGCAGAATCAGGGTCCACTTGGCCATAGATCACTGGCCTATTGGGCTCCCCACACATCAGGTTGAACTTATACCCACTTAAAAAACTTTGCAAGATAGTGGAAGGCTTAGCAAGGAACAAACAGGGGGCTCAGCGGGTGGTCCGCAGCCGCTCGTGAAGCTGAGGGCTGGAGGTTCCGAGAGAGCACAGGAAGCTGGGAACACAAAGGCGGGCGGGAGGGGCCGAATCCCGCGCACTCACGATAGCACAGCTGGGAAGGGAGCCCGGCTGGCAGGGCCAAATCCCCGCGAACCCACGGCAGGTCATCTGGGGAGAGAGACAGGTGTGGGTGGGGCCAGGTATCCGTGCACCCATGGCTGAGATGCTGGGACAAGAGGATCACTCA
Source organism: Lophiomys imhausi (assembly GCA_907164525.1). Lineage (NCBI taxonomy): Eukaryota > Metazoa > Chordata > Mammalia > Rodentia > Muridae > Lophiomys > Lophiomys imhausi. The sequence goes on along the minus strand of CAJQZJ010033256.1, from coordinate 211,337 downwards.
GGCAGCCGGAGGATCAAGGGCTTGGGGTACCCACGGGACCCGTGGCGGCACAGACAGGAAGGGAATCAGGCACAGAGTCCAGCCCTGTGGCGAGAAGCCTAGAGAGAAACCAGAAATCGGGACCATAGCTGTATCCTGGAAAATCCAGACATATTAGGTGTGGAGCCAGACCCTGTCAGCCTCCGTGATGACAAACAAAGCCCACAGAATCTGTGCCTGGGCAAACAGGCCCATACAATCAGAACCATTACAGGCTGATAACTCAGAGTGCAACATAGGGAAGTCTGAATTGGGAGCAGTGAAACAATCCTGGTCCATTACTCACAACCTGGGAATAGGCTGCACCAGCTCACAGTGCCTCAGGCAATTAAAACCACAGTGACCTTGAAATCCCCCTGTAAGCAAGGACAGATAACCAAGTAACTCGTCCCCTGCAACAAAACATCCACTGTAGTTCCAAGCACAGAAAACAGACAGCTAAACGCATCCAATGGCAAAAGGTCAAAAAAAAATAGAAATCAAGGAAATATGACTCCAACAAAGCAGAATCATCCTAGCTCATCCAATTCGGATGACCACACACCAAAAGAAACACATGAAAACATTGACAATTCTGCATTATGGAAAGTGATAGAGTCCCTGCAAGAAGAACTTAAATCTATGAAGGAATTCAAAGAAGCCACAATTCTACAAATCAAAACAAGGAACAACACCATTAATGAGCTCCAAGCCAAGGTGACAGAGCTTGAACAGGAAAAGGAAAAAGCCATGAAATATTTTCATACAAAAACAAGCAAGCTGGAGAAGGAAATGTACAAAACGAACAAAACCATACAAGACATGAAAATAGAAATAGAAACAATAAAGAAAACACAGTCAGAGTTAAAAGAGGAAGTGGAGAACCAAGGGAAGAGAACAGGAACTACGGATGTGAGTATCAACAATAGGATGCAAGAGATGGAAGACAGGATCTCAGGCATGGAAGATTCAGTGGAAGAAATCAGTACAACATCCAAAGAAAATGAGAAGGCTAAAAAATCTCTCACCCACAACATCCAAGAAATTATGGACTCAATGAAAAGACGGAACCTAAGAATTATAGGTATAGAGGAAAGAGAGGACTCCCGACTCCAAGGTCCAGGAAATATCTTCAACAAAATCATAGAGGAAAACTTCCCAAACCTGAAAAAAGAGATGCCAATAAAAATCCAAGAGGCTTACAGAACACCAAACAGATTAGACCAGAAAAGAAACTCCTCTCGCCACATAATAATTGAAACTCCAAATGTACCGAACAAAGAAAGAATATTAAAAGCTGTAAGAGAAAAAGGTCAAGTCACATACAATGGCAGACCCATCAGAATTACACCTGACTTCTCCCCAGAAACGTTAAAAGCTAGAAAGGCCTGGTCAGATATACTACAAGTCCTGAGAGATCATAGGTGCCCAGCCAGACTACTTTACCCAGCAAAACTCTCTATCAACATAGATGGAGAAAACAAGATATTCCATGACAAAATCATATTTAAACAATATCTACCCACAAACCCAGCCCTACAGAAAATCCTAGAAGGAAAATCCCAACCCAGAGAAGAAAACTCCACCCAAGAAAACAAAGGGAATAGAAAACCCCTCAACAACTAAACCAAAAGAGGCACAGGACCACCACCTATACCAAACTAATGGGAAATAACAACCCCAGGTCACTAATATCCATCAACATCAATGGACTCAACTCCCCAATAAAAAGACATAGGTTTACAGAGTGGATCCGCAAGCAAGACCTTTCCTTATGCTGTATACAAGAGACACATCTAACTACGAAAGATAGACACTGCCTCAGAGTAAAGGGCTGGGAAAAGGTTTTCCAAGCAAATGGACCCAGGAAGCAAGCTGGAGTAGCCATCCTAATATCAAACAAAACAGACTTCCAACTGAAGTTAATGAAGAAAGACAAAGAAGGGCACTATATACTCATTAAAGGGAATATTCATCAAGAGGAAATCTCAATACTGAACATCTATGCCCCAAATACAAAGGCACCTACTTTCGTAAAAGAAACACTTCTAAAACTTAAAGCGCATGTCGATCACAACACATTATTAGTGGGAGACTTCAACACCCCACTCATAACAAAGGACAGACCATCAAGACAGAAGACAAAGAGAGAAATACTGAGTCTAACAGAGATCATGAAACAAATGGACCTAACAGATATCTACAGAACGTTTCACCCAAACACAAAGGAATACACCTTTTTCTCAGCACCCCACGGAACCTTCTCCAAAATCGACCACATAATTGGTCACAAGGATAGTCTCAATAGACACAAGAAAATTGAAATAACACCTTGTATCTTATCAGACCACCACGGAATAAAGCTGGTCTTCAACAGCAAAAGAATCAACAGAAAGCCTACACACACATGGAAATTGAACAGCTCCTTACTGGATGACCACTGGGTCAGGGAAGAAATAAAGAAGGAAATCAAAGACTTCTTAAAATCCAACGACAATGAAGACACAACATACCCAAACCTATGGGATACATTGAAAGCTGTGCTACGAGGAAAGTTCATAGCACTAAGTGCTTTCAAAAAGAAAATTGTGACAGCTCATATTAGTGAACTAACAGCTAAGCTGGGAGAATTGGAAAAAAAAGAAACAAACACTCCCAAGAAGAGCAGAAGACAGGAAATCATCAAACTTAGAGCTGAAATCAACAACTTAGAATCAAAAAGAACTATACAAAGAATCAATGAAACCAAGAGTTGGTTCTTTGAGAAAATCAACAAAATAGACAGACCCCTAGCCAAATTAACTAAAAGGCAAAGGGAAAGAACCCAAATCAACAAAATCAGAAATGAAAAGGGAGAAATAACAACAGACATTGAGGAGATCCAGAAAATATTCGGGCATTACTTTAAAAATCTATATTCCACTAAATTTGAAAACCTAAGTGAAATGGACTATTTCCTCGATAAATTCCACCTACCAAAACTAAATCAAAATCAGATTAACAGCTTAAACAGCCCAATAACACCTAAGGAAATAGAAACAGTCATTAATAATCTCCCAACCAAAAAAAGCCCAGGGCCAGATGGCTTTAGCACGGAATTCTACCGGACCTTCAAAGAGGAACTAACACCATTACTTTTCAAACTCTTCCACCACATAGAAACAGAAAGATCACTGCCAAA
>CAJQZJ010033256.1:190568-203138 GCA_907164525.1 Lophiomys imhausi | reverse complement strand
GAGGTGGTTGAAGAATAGACAGCTAGAGTCTCATAGTTAAATTTTGAATTGTTTAGGAATCAAGAGGGTGTTATAGATCTAAGAAGATACTCTTAAAAGTGTGTTGCAAGTTAGTATGAATATTGAGTTACACATAGACCTTTAAACTCATGGAGATGGTTAGATAGTAGAATGTTAAAGTCAGGGGCCAAATATGTATAAACTGGACATTGGGAAGGTATACTGGGCCGTTTAACTCTCACAAATGTGGCATATTTATATCTATTTTTTTGTACAATACTTACTGTTATAAGAGAAGGAACCATCTGTTGGACTGAAAGGGGATACTTCTGGGGGAAGAGGGTGGAAGGGCAGGATAAGAAGGGGGAATAGGGAGGGGTTTGTTACTGAGATATAACTTGAAGAAAAAAAATAAAGTATTTAAAAAAAAAGAAAAGAGTAAATTGATTGAATGAAGATATATATATATATGAAACTCTGGAGTCCTTTATCAGGAAGGAGAATCCATCCAGCAAATAAATATCCACCATAACTACGATTTTTAAAATATCACACTTAGGCAGAAAAAAAAGAGAAAAAATGATGGGTCTTTTCAAGAGTTTTAGAACACCTTTAAATACCAACCATCAAACATCACTTGGTTGACTCCATTGTAGCCCTGGTAAAGTAAGAATGGTTGGAACTGTGTGGGTGACTGTCATCCATCCGAGCTCTGGTGTAAAATCATGTAAGACCAGACAAGCCTGTCTCCCTGGTGGCCTCTCTGTTCCCCAGGTTCTTGAGGGCCTGCACCTCTCACTCCCCTCATGTCACAAAACCAGTTCCCTATGGTGTTAGTCATGGTACCCAATAGTTTAGCTCCTGAGGCAGCTATGTATGAGCCAATGCTGTGGAACTTTTATGGATCCCAGCAATAGGAGTTTTTAAGAGTTTCTGACCCTAGAGTAACACAAAGCCAGACAACAGGCCCTTTCTCAACATGGCTCCTGGCTACAACAGAATAGAGGCTGCTGAGAGATAATGTAATTTCTTTTTCAATGCCAGGCTGCATACAGATTTTGATGTACTTTTCTTTTTTTATATGTTTATTTATTAATTCACATTACATCTCAATCACAGCCCCCTCCCCCTTCCTGGTCCTACCCTGCCACCCTATAACCTCTCTCCAACCTATCCTACTCCTCCAGTGTGGGGTGCTCCCACATATCAGCCCCCCTCAGTTCATCAGTCACTTAAGGGTTTAAGAGCTTCCTCTTGCTCTGGGGCCTGACATGGCAGCTGCACTTGGGTAAACTGTGTACTTTTTTGATTGAACTAGCATTGCCAATATCTATGATGACAATTTTTTTAGAATATTTTCTTTCTCCTTCACCTTTGCAAAGAGGGAGACTGTCCCTTTCTGTTATATGGAAATTTATTCTGAATCAAAACATTCTAACATTCTGTCCAGGATGGAGGGGATGTTGATCATGACCCTCAGGAGGAAAACAAAAGGTCACAGGTCTTTGAGAATAGAAACTTGGAAGGGAGATTCTCCACTGTCCTTCCCAAGCAGTATAAAAAGGAATAAGCAACTGCTTGGTGGTGGGGGGGGGGGCTAACCAGCCTAGATACAGAGAGCAAATTCCTCAGACAGTTGAGATACTGGCAAACTGTACAGAGTGGTTCGCAGTTCTGTGAGGTGGGCTCTTCAGTGATGCAGCTGGGATAACTGGGCTGTGCTTTAGAACTGTATCTTCAGAGATTTTTAAGAGTATGCTATAGTCATACTTACACTTTATAATGATAAACGTGCTACTCTTCCAAGATGAAATTGTGTATTCATTTACTGAATTGAACAAAAGATTTTAAGCCTTTGAATATTTTATAACTATGACTTCCTTCAACATGCTGAACACAGAACCCAGCACCCTTTATCTACATGGTGTTTGAGTCAGAACTTACTTCAACTCCAAAACCGGTCCTTCTCTCTTCTACCTTAAAGTCTTCTTTCTGCTCTTATTCTCTAATCAGGAGTATTTCCGCAGGAATAATTCTTTTCTTGTCTAAGAACAGCCATCTGAAAGCTGCTGAATGCAAACTCTGGATAGGATGCCATAGTCAATGTCCTAGGCTCTGCTCATCCAATTCAAGAGCTAAAATTAGCTGAGAACTTTGTTGCTGTTGGGTCCTAAAGTCCGTGCCTTATTTTCACTCATGCCTGTAACCCCAGCCATGCTAAGAGGCAGGTACTAATGTAACATATATGTTACTGAACATCATACCGTTATAGGATAAGTCAGTGGTAACCTGGCAAAATAATATTTCCTGAAAAATGTCATGAGACATATAACTCAGGTTTTCTTGATGGAAGTGATGTATCTTATAGAATGAGTAAAGTTTGTGTGTCTACAAGCTCAGATGAGCATGGAGGACAGACAACAGAGCACTTGTATAAAATGTGCCAAGTACCAAAGTGTATTTGTTTGAAAAACAAAAATTATGTCTCCTTTTGCCTACTACTGTCATCAACTACCTCTATTTTATGTATTTAAAATACAAAATAGTTTTATTTAATATATTTTATAGTTCAGATCCCAAGAAATTCAAACAAGTTCTGTTTGCTGTATTAGCATGGCCCACGACTGGAACTCTGTAGCATTGGTACTGTTCTCCACTGGCAGCACTGGCTCTTCCCAGTTCTATCCTTTCAAAATTGTCTTAACAGTTCTCAGAGTAAAAGCAGGAGACTAAAAATTATCTCCCAGATGGATGATCATGGATGATTAACTAAGGTAAATTAAAATTAATGGTAGCTATATTTAGATAATAAAATGGTAACATTGTAAATAGGGTTCAGATTCCTACAGAACAAAAAAATGTAATCACTGCATAATGTTGCTTAGGCAATCTCCTGCTCCCTGATATAGGATTAGAATTAAGTTACTTAAAACTGTATTGCTCAACCTTTCACTTTTCTCTTCCTGAGTTCTTTGTCCCAGTTGCTTATCTCCTTCATTGGCTTTTCCAATCCTTGTATTTTTTTAAAAATACTACTATAATTCCTTTAGACTAAATGTATATCAAGTACAAAATATAAATCTGCAAAGACATTTTTTTAAAGCTGTATTTTCTGCTTATTTACTAGTTTGGGGAATCCTTCATTAGCTTTCAAGAAAGTGTTTTTATTTATAAACAAACACAAAAAGCAGTGTTTGCACTGTAATACTGTGTGTATCTTTAACACTATACTATCCTGGGAAAAACTCTCAATCCATAAAAACATCTAGCCACAGTCCTAAATAATGTTAATCCTGTACTATGTGAAATTTATTCCTTTGGCTTTTATTTCCATTCATGTCCTAACAGCCACATCCCCTGTCACCTGTTGTGGTGGATGACCTGTCTTCTCCTCTGTCACCTGTGGTGGTAAAAAACATGTTTTCTCCTCGGTTACCTGTTGCGGTGGTAGCCAACCCATCTTTTTCTGGGTTTCCTGTCTTCTCATTTGTTTCATATTATTGTAGTTAGTTGCAACATGCTGAGAAGTGGATGGATTTAATTTACAAGATTTTTCATTGTCTAGAAAATACCTAGTATATAACATTAAAAACCACTACAATGAAATAACCCAAAAGATGCACTTTTGCTATTTAATACCTAAAGATTATTTTAATTTGAGGGCCTATGCAAAAATGAATGCGTGTACTATACCAGAGGATGTGTATGTTCTTATGTAGATTCACCTGAGTATGCTTGGAATTACAAGTTCTCTAGCTGACTACCAGGACAATAGCATCATTTATCAGATATCAGAAACATATTTTTATGTAAGAAGGGAGATACTAATTTATGTAGATTTAGATGGACAAGAATTGTGAGAAGCCTTTTCTTAGAAAACTTCTTTTTCTAATTCTTTAGACTTTTGAATTAAATCTAAGGAAATGGCTTTTCATTTAGACATCATGGTTTTTTACAATGTGCTTAAAAAACAAAAGGCCAGTAACCATTGTTTCAGTCAGCTGAGATAAAGTCTGCAGGAGCCAGCAGCCTCCTTAATTCAGAAGCTCAAAATAATGAAGGTTTATTTCCTGATCTTACATTTCTTACAGCAGTTAACTGCAGCTCCATTTGATGATGTCAGATCAGTCCCTACTTTGAACATTGCCATATTGAGTAATGGAACACAAACGAAGTAGTACATCATGTAAGGGCTTGTCTATCGAAAACTAGCATGTATGGTATCTTGAGTTTATTTTTAAATTTTTATTAGTTAAAAGACAGTTTCATATAACATATTTTGATCATATTCATCATTCACTTTCCTTTGCTACTCACCAAATTTTGTGCCCCACTAACACACCTTTGAATCTTTCAAAATAACTTGTGCTGCCATTTCTTGGAAGCGTAGTCTTCCACTGGAGTTTGGTCAACTTACCAGGGGCCACACTCTTAGAGAAAACTGTCTGTCTCCCTCCCCAGAAGCTAATAATTGCCAAGAGCTATACAGCTAGTGATAAGATTTTGTGCCCAGTCCCCATCTCTACTCTAGGATTTTGTCTGGCTTGGGTTTACACAGGTTTTGCCCATGTAACCTCTATGCAGCTGCTCTGCTGTGTCTAGAAGACACTGTTTCCTTGAAGTCACCCATTGCCCTAGCCTCTTTCCTCTTTCTACCTCTGTTTCCATAGAAATCCCTGGGCCTTAGGAGGTGGGAGTGCACTATACATGTTCCATTTAGGGATGAGCATCTGTAGTCTCTTTTTCTCTGTAACTTGGCCAGATGTGGGTCTCGGTGTTAGTCACCATCTACTGCAAATAGAAACTTCTCAGATGAGGGCTAAGAGATGCATTGGTCTGTGGGTATAATGATAAGTCCTTTGGACTCAGTTTACTACTATGTCAATTTAGAAGAATAATAAAAGTAGGTTCTTCCCTAGGGTTTATGACCTGTCTAACCATAGATTCTTGGACTGATAATGGTGCCAGGTATAGGTTTTAAGTTGTGAAGCAGGACTTAAATCCAATCAGAAAGTACTAGGTCCCTCTCATGATGTTCATGCCAATAGTGCACCAGTGAGCATGTCTTACCATGCCAGTCATTATTGTAGCTCACAGTGTTTACATCTGGGAATAATTATGATTACTTTTTTTGTCTAGTGTACACAGCACTTTTCAGCACTAGGAGAGCCAGCCAGTATAGATGAAGTCTCCAAGAAAGCTTGACTTTTCCATACTTTATAACTCAAATATGTGCTGACTTCAAAAATAGGGTCTTATTGTTACATTCTGAAGAGTAACTGAGAGGAGTGACAATGGGTTGTAATGTTTAGAAATTTATGGGACCTCACTGGTCAGTAATTATGAACAAAGTAACCAATCCCTGGACTGGCATTTTCATTTGTAAGGGATTCCTGTATTTTAATGTCCAAAATATGAAGGTGTACCTTATATTAATAACCCTAAACACTTTCCAACCTACCAACCCAAGGCACAGAAGAAAGGATACTTTTCAGGTGTCAGTTCTCCATCTAAATAGCCAATGCCAAAGGGAACACAGCAATCAGCAGCCACTCAGTGGTTACCTGGCTCTGGTATTGTGATGGCAGTTGCCTTATCCTGCTTCTATGGGTCAGGTGCTGCCCTCCACAGGGCCTGGTCTTGGGCCATGGCTTTTCACCTGGGCTCTGCCCAACCTCTGCTGCAAGCCTTGGCAGCAGGGACCTTTGTCTAGAGTCTTTTCAGGTAAAGCAGTGATAAGCAAGGTTGAGAAGCAATGCCAAGCAAAAAGCCCTCTTGAGTTTCAGGGCCTTCCTTTTTATATGCTTTCTCTAATTATGCACCAGGATGTTTTCTCATTGGCCAACCTTATGCCGTCCTCCCGAGGCACTTCCTGTTGACCAAGACCAGGTGTTCTCCACAGATGCCAGTCATTAGGCTGATATGTATGTTCCTTTTGTAAGTCTGACCTTTCAACAGTAGACTAAGCACTCCTACAACCCTAACACATTAATTTAACACAACCGTGATTCCAAAGAAATCCAAACCTCTACCACAAAAGTAAGTCACATGGCAAAAGCTGATGCCATTGGGCAGAGATGTCTACTTGTTCTTCATGGAAGCACAAAATATGTTTAACAATAATATAATATAGTCTGTCACTCTACATTATTTTGTCATCACCATTTACTTTCTTCTCTTTTATATGTGGAATATTCTCTACTCAGCAATTCAAGTGAAAGTATGTATCTACATAAAATATATATATAAGTTCTTAGCAATATTAACCATAAAAATTAAAAAGTGGGAATAAATAGTTCTCTAATAAACATTTCAAGAATGACAAATGATATATCTATGTGATAGAGTATTCAGTCATAAAAATAAATCAAGTATTGATACATAATACAAGATGGACCTTGAAAACACAGTAAGTGTAAAACACCATCATATGATATGACTTTATTTATGTCGTATGCCTAAGCAAGTCTTCTAGAGTCAGAAATGAGATCAGTGACAGTCATACCCTGGGGTAGAGGAGAATAGCAGTGACTGCTCATAAAAGCAGACATTCTCTGGTGGTGATGACGAGGTTCTGGGTTAAATACTGAAGATGGTTGCACAACTCTGTGAATTTGCTAGTACCATTGTATAATACATTTTGAAATGAAAATTAGCTGGATGTGTGCAAACTGAAAAGATTTATAATTGTATTTCTATGCAATGAGTGAGCAAATTAGAAAATTCATTAGAAATATGTTTAAGAATATGAATATTTCTGAAGTAAGATTAATAAAAGAACGGACTTTACACTATAAATTTTCAATCTTTTCAGATTGCAATTATGGAGCATTTACATTTTGTTTTTTATTTTATTTTACTTTTTAAAATTTTAAACATTTCTTTTTTATGTTTATTTATTACTTCAGGTTACATCTCTCTCACAGTACCCTCTTTCCACCCCTCCCAGTCCTTCTCTTCCACCCTCTACCCCCATCCCTTCCATCCCACTCCTCCAGAGTGGAGTGCCCCTATATATCAGTCCCCCACCCCAGTTCAGCAGTCATATGAGAGCCAAGAGCCTCCTCATACACTGGGGGTCTTATAAAGCAGCACCACTAGGGCAAAGTATCTCATTAACAGGTAACAAGGTCTATGTTCCTCTTCCCTTTGGTGCATTGGCTGTAGTATAATTATCCTGTACTATATGGCTAAAATCCGACTATAAGTGAATAGATGCCATGTGCATCCTTCTGAGTCTGGGTTAAGTCACTCAGTATAAGCTTCTCTAGTTCCATCCGTTTGGCTGCAAATTGCATGATTTCTTTGTTTCTGATGGCTGAGTAGTATTCCATTGTGTAAATGTACCACAGTTTTGTTTTTTTTATAATCCATTCCTTGGTTGAAGGACATCTGGATTTTTTCCAGTTTCTGGCTATTACAAATAAGGCTGCTATGAACATAAATGAGGAAATGTCCTTGTGGTTTGGTCAAGAATCATTTGGATGTATACCCAGAAGCGGTATGGCTTGGTCTTGAGGTAGAGCTTTTCCAAGTTTTCAAAGATATCACTGGGCTGATTTCCATAGTGGTTGTACAAGTTCGCACTCCCACCAGCAATGGAGGAGTGTTCCCCTTTCTCCACTACCTTGCCAGCATGTGCTGTCATTTGAGCTTTTGATCTTAGCCATTCTGACAGGTGTGAGATGGAATCTCAGAGTCCTCTTGAGTTGCATTTCTCTGATGATTAAGGATGCTGAGCATTTCTTCAAGAGTCTCTCAGTCATTAGGGGTTCCTCCTTTGTGAATTCTCTGTTTAGCTCTGTTCCATACTTTTTTGATTGGATTATTTGGTTTCTTGGCATTTAGTTTCTTGTGTTCTTTGTAAATTTTGGATATTGGCCCTCTGTCAGATGTGGGGTTGGTGAAGATCTTTTCCCAATCTGTAGGTTGCCGTTTTGTTCAAATGACAGGGTCTTTTGCCTTCCAGAAGTTTTTCAGTTTCATGAGGTCCCATTTATTGATTGTTGGTCTTAGCGCATGAGCTGTTGGTGTTCTGTTCAAGAAGTTGTCACCTGTGCCAATGAGTTCGAGTCTCTTCCCCACTTTCTCTTGTTAGACTTAGTGTGTCGGGCTTTATGTTAAGGTCTTTGATCCACTTGGACTTAAGTTTTGTGCAAGGTAATAAATATGGGTCTAATTTCATTTCTTTACATGTTGACATCCAATTGCAATTATGGAGTATCTACATTTTAAATGAAAATATTTTACAGAGATATCACATGTTTTTGGTTATAAGTTTCAATATTATCAAGATAGCAAGTCTCCAGAAATTTGTCTAGGAATTTAATGCAATCCCTTATAGGGATTTTAATAAAATTCTGGATATACTTTTGCATAGATTAAAAGTATGTCCTATGTACTACAATTATATGAAAATACAAAACAGCTAGAATAGATAAAGTAATTTTTGGAAAAAATAGATGGAAGACTTTCATTCCTAGTTTCAAAACTAATAGTTATCAAGACAATGTGGTGTTGGCATAAAGATAGTTAACAGAATATAACAGAGACTGGGGAAATGAACTTTATAATGAATTGATATTTGACAAATATGTCAAGGAAATTTATTTGAGAAAGGCTATTATTTTCAATAAATAATTTTGGAGAAATTGAATACCAGAACAATGAACTCTTATTTTTACCTGTAGATGTACATAAAAATCAGTCTTACATATAAACTAAAATGATAAATAAACAGGTGTTTATCAAAGAAGAGTTGGAAATGGTCAAGCAGGATAGTTCATGTTTGTAATCTCAGAGCTTGGGAGACTGAGGTAGGGTTGCCATAAATTCAAATCCAGCCTGGGCTACATAGCAAGTGGTAGGCTAGCCTGAACTACAGAGTAGGACTTTGTCTTAAAATAAAGGGGTAGAGGAGAAAAGAAAAAGAAATGAAGCAAAGTACAATAACAGGAATGACAACTGAGCTTATGAAAAGATTCTCAACATTACTTGTCATTAGAGATAATGAACATTAAAACCACAATTTAAAAAACATTTTATGCCCATTGAAAGTAAATTAGTTGCAAATGTGGGACAATGTTGAAAAAACAGAAATGTGTATATTTCTAATGAGAATACAAAATGTTTTAGCCATATCCACAAACAGTTTGGAAGTTTCTCAGAAAGTTAAATATAAAACTATTAATGTAAGCCATAAAGTTTCACCTGTAGGTATCTACTCAAGAGAAATGCAAACAACTCTATACAAAGAAAAATTGAAAATTCATAGCAATGCTATTTATCACTGCCAAAACAGAAACAACCTAAATGTCTATCAGGCACTCTAGACATTTGTGATAGATCTATAGTGAATATTATTTGTCAACCCAAAGAATGAGCTGACGATAATTTCTACATAATGATTAGACACCAATCGCAGGCTAAATAGAAGTGTATATTGGATGATTGTGAACTCATACTATATGATTCGATCTATTTTTTATGTCCAGAACAGGGGTATTTTATAGAGATTGGAAGCAGAATAATGCTTGCATGGGTTTGGAATATAAATATGGATGAACTGTAATAGACATGAGGGATCTTTTGGGGGAAATGGCATGTTTGAGTGGTGATTTATGGAAATGATCGCACTGCTTGTTAAACTTGACAACTATCTTTTAAACTGTATCATTTAAAGGAGTCACATGCTAAGATATAAGATGAGAAGTGATCACTAAAAATGCTACTGGGTTTGCTGTCTATGGAGAAGAGTCATAACAATGAGATGACTGAATGGATGAAAAATTTTTCTTTTGACACTTTATTTCTGTCCTTGATTGCCATGCTCTATGGTGGTCTAAGAATATCCATCTTTGGGAATTTCAATGTTAGTTTAAATGGGTGCTATCTAAACATTGAGAAGGGAAAGGCAAAAAAAAAGTGCTTTAAGGGCACCTTTTTACTCTCTGAAAGTCTCCACAGCCTCTCCCACTCTCTAAATCTCTTTTGGATCTCATTTTGTCACGCCTGCATACTTGATACAGATTCATATGGTTGTTTTTAAATGTAAACTTTGTCTTCTAAGGTTGTTTTCCAGGATCCAGATATTATTTCACTTTGATTTTACAGTAAAGATTTGTATATTCTGCAAATTGAAATATCTTTCTGTGAAATAAGCTTATGAAAATAACTCTTTAAAAAAAAACAAAAACAAGGTTTCCTGGGTTGAAAATTAATTTGGATGGTTCACTTGTGTCTAAGAACAATACTCTCAATAAAGGCCTTTTTTTGTGAAAGAAAGCTAATGGCTTAATATTACTAATTGCCATTTACTTGTTCATAGATTTTGACTTTTATTCAGTAAATATTTATTGAATATCTTTTCTTAGTAAGAATATATTAGTGGATATCATATAAGTGGAAAAACAAAGAAATCAGCAAGGTAATTTTCCAAGATGGAGGCAATCTGAGAAAGAATGGGCATGGGGACCCTTGTGCACAGCCTGATGGAGAAGACTGTGTGGAGTTAGTTGCCAGTAAGCTAATATCAGACAGATGAGACACACTATTTCCTGGAGAAACTGGAAAACATCATCTCAGGATGAGAATATATAAGAGAAAAGAACTTTAGAAGAGATTGAGTCTGGAGTGTTCCTGAGAATATAGCAGTCAGTATTGTTAGAGTAGGAGAATTGTGAACAATAGTGTATGGTTTTTAGGTTATAGTAAAACGTGTGGATTTTAATGTAATTGAAATAAATATCAGGAAAGCAATGTTTACAACAGAGGAAGACATAGAATAATCACACACACAATGATGTTGTTTGTTTTTTGTTTAAGGCAGGGTCTTGCTTTTAGTCAAGACTTGCTTGGAACTCACAGTCCTTCAGCATTTTTTGGTGCAGAGATTGCAGGCATCTGGCACCATACTCATCCTTATGTATCTGAAAGAGATGTAATCTTGGCTGCTAATTGTAAAATTGAATGGGGTCAACAATGGAGTTAACACCAAAAGACCAACCTAAACACTTGGGTTTATTTATGAAGATAGACAGCATTTATTCCACAGAGATAGCAGTAGAGATGAGGGAAAGTGAGTAAACTAAATTAACTAGAGTCAGTAATGCTTCTCCCTGGCTTTAAAGCAAGGGGTAAAATTAAATGCAGAAGACTTTTAGGTATTTAACCTCACAATTTCTATTTACTGAGAAGAAGAGAACAGTAAGGTGACCTATGTCTGGGAAGAACAGCATCCTAAGTTCCTGTGTGAGTAGATCAGTTTACCATGCAAACTAGTAATTTTGTACGATATCAATTGGGAAGCTCTGTGTTTAAATCTGGTGCTCAGAGGAAAATCAAGGCTTACAGAGGAAATTTATCTGATATCTGTTCCCTAGGCAGTGGACAGAGCAGCAGGTCCAGCTCTAAATTCTAGAGCTCAGTAACATTTAGAAGATGAGCAGAAGAAAAGCAGGTGAAGCCAGGCCAGTGAAACACATTGCATGGAGACTGATTAGACCTCACTGTGACAAAAGAAATGGAATGGTATTATTTTGGTTCATGATTTTGGAAATTTCAGTCCAGAGTCCTTGGCTCCATTGGTTCCTGGCCCATAGTTGGGTAGGGTATGTGACAGAAGCCATTCAGCTCACGAAGGTCGGGAGGCAGAGACAGAAGGAGAGACCAGAAACCAGGTATCATCTTCAGAGGCATGTTCCCAATGATATACTTCCTATAGACATGCCCCCTACAAGTGTTCTTCCTCTCCACAGTTATCACCAGCTGGGGACCTAGTCTTCATTCAGTGACTACCTTCATGGCAGGACATGCATATACAAACCATAGCGACTCTTCTGCTGGGAATGAATATATAGATCTCATCTGTATGTAAAGATTCCATCTGCCTTTACCTAGTTGCACTTTGTCTCCAGATAGGGCCAAGATAGGCATGATAGAACCCAGGGTAAAAGGAAAAGTGTGCCTTTCTATAGATGCTTATTAAAGTATAATTTATTTTATTTTAAAATATTTATAATTTTTATACTTTATATTTTTATTATAATTTTAATGTTTTATATATAACATTATATATACTATATAAAATGTAAGTTTTAATAATGTACAATTTTATACAATATTTTAATATATTTATAACATAAATATGTAATATTTATATAATTTATTAAATTTAATTTCACTAAGTAGAAAAAACTATTTAAGCCTTATTATAAAATTGTTATATAGAATAACTTTATGTTGGGGCTAGAAAAGTTGCTCAGTGATTAAAGTTCTTGTCATATAAGCAAGAAGATTAGTTTGGATCATCAGAGCCCATGTAAATGCTTAGTGGGTAGGGCAGCCCACCTATAATATCTAGCCTCAAAGGGGGAGAGAGGCAACTACCAGAACAAACTGGTTATCAAAACTAACTGAATTGGCAGTTCTGGGTTTGGTTGAGAGACTCTTCCTTAAGGAATAAAGAACAAGATTCCTGAAACCCAGAACACAAATACACATGAATGTGAACATACACATCTGTACACACACACACACACACACACACACACACACACACACACACACACA
>CAJQZJ010033256.1:173252-190558 GCA_907164525.1 Lophiomys imhausi | reverse complement strand
ACACACACACACACACACACACACACACACACACACACACACACACACACACACATGCTCAGCACAAATGTACATGTAAAGAAAAAAGAAATATCTGTACTGCCCACGCTGAGTTGTATCCTTTTCAACTTTCGTTAACCTGACCGGTCATAAGAGTTGATGGGTAGTTGATGCCAGAGCAGAAAACTGACTAGAAATGACTATTCCCATGGTACAGGAAGGGAGAAGAAGAAGCAAACTATGGCTTCTCTTCATTAAGTCTCTGATGGCTTTCACCATCAGTTTTTCTGCACTAACCTTGGTTCTTCAAATACTGCATCAAAATGTTGTTTTTCTTGATTATTGAGATTTCTTTTTGCATCATTTGACATTTTGCACTCACATAATACCCATTATTCTTCACGCTAATGCTGGCCCTGGACCCGGGGCAAATATTTCCCCATTTTAAAAGAGAAGTGATGACTCTCTATATTTGATAGGAAACCTCATATTTCAATTGTATTGGATACTTAATGAAAAAATAAAAGTACAGAAGTGGCCAGGAAGAACATAAGAAATTCTACTGTAAAGCACATTAATACCCACAAATGCTTATAGCATTGGCCACCAGGAAACCTGAATTCTGGTCTTACCTAACTGAATGACACCAACATCCTAGACCTCAGGCTTTTTTTAATTATTAAAATTAAATTTCTTTGTCCCTATGGATAGAAAGTATGACTATTAGATAGAATCATATGACGTTACTGCAAATCAGCCATTTTTTTGACACTTAATTATTTCTTCAGGTTACATCACAAGCATATACCCTTCCCTCCTCCCCATCCCAGTCCCACCCCTCTACCCTCTTTCCCCTCACCCTCCTATCTGCTTTGTTTTTTTTTTTTTTAATTTTAGGTGTATCTTTTCCCCCCAACAGCTCCCCCTTTTAGTCCAATAAAAGGAAATCAGCTGTTTTGAATCTATAGAACAAGAAATTCATGTGGTTCAATCTGGTAGGTTTGTTCATCTTATTGAACATGAGAGTGTGATGGACTGGCAGAGATATGCTGGACCACAGCAAGGCCTGGAACAAAGGGAAAATTTGCTCTCCTGTGTTATGCAGCAAGGTCTGGAATTTTGCCAGACTTTTCTAGCCAGAGGACAAAAGCCCTGATGGGGACAGGATTATGACATGTGTGTTTTCTTGCCAATACTTCAGGTAATTTGATCTGAACTCCTCAGGGACTTTTATCTGAGGTACTCATTTTGTATGATGTCTCTAAGTGGTCCATATCTCTGTCTATGTATGGCTTCTGCTATGGATCTGAATGATTTATAAGTATGAAGACATTAATTAACCTTTTCTTTTTAAAAGTAGCTTTGAAAGAGGCTATTCAAGTTTAAGGTTAAAAAGAGTCTTTATTGACACTTATACATTGATTTTAATCCAAAAAAGGTAACTGAATTTAGCATTAACTCAACTTAACGTGTAGCTGATCACTAACCTCTTCCAGTCAAAGTCTAGCTACTCATGCATACCAGGTTCTGGGTATTTACAATAAGGGCCTCATTACTTTGAAGTGGGTCTTATGATAATTTGCGTAGTATTTTTTTCTATTCTCTTAGGTAATTAATGTTAAGTTCCAACTAACATATACAATCCAAATTCACAATTATTTCAGCCTGGGTTTCATGTTGTAAAATCTAGTTCAATTCCTTATTATGTAAGGAACATGAATTCTACACTGCTTGTTTCCATGGAATACTTAGATTTGAAGCAACAGTATAAATTTGAAAAAAAAAAGAACATGTTTAGTTTCCTAATATGCATTAGGCTACTAGAATTAGGATTCAATTTAAAAAGTGTATATTCCACATTCCTGTTCCCCGCCAAAGATTCTAGATGGAGGAAAACATGGCTAGAGCCTAACAGGAAAAAAAGAACTGTATGGAACTAATAGACATACCTCACACAGTAACCAACATCTATGTTATCTCCAAATGGCCATGAACTAGAGCCAAAATAAACCTTTCTGATGTTTCTTGGTCACATTGTCACAATAGTGGAAGGATGCTTAGCATATACCCTGCTAGATTTCAATTCAGAATAAAAAATTTGAAGACCTGGGTCTCTGGTATCCTTTTAGCTAGTGAGGACAGTAGCCAGAAGGAATTGTAAAGATGTATTCCAAGTTCTGAAAGATCATGCCTACCCACCTAGATTCTCATTTTTAACCTACCTATTAAAATAAAAACTGTCCATGATGAAAACAGATTAATGGAATATATAAATACTAAGCTAGTTTAACAGAGAATACTGGAAGAAATACTTTGTACTGAAGAGAAAGATAAACATACCCAAGAGGTCACAGGAAGGGGGAGATTAAACATGATCAGGACTTTTAATGGGAAGAAAAACATCACAAAATCAACAAAATGACTTAATCAGTATACATCTTTCAGTAATTACTCTGAATTGGTCTCAACTCACCAATAAAAAACATAAATTAGCAGATAGAATTAGAGAAGAGAATATGTCTTTCTGTTGTATCTAAGAAATACACTTCACCATTGAAGATAAGATACTACTTCAGGGTGAAAGAATGGAAGAAGGTAATGGAATAAGCTGGTATAGCTATCTACTATGAGACAAAAATAAACTTTAAGCCCAAATTAGTAAGAAGATACTTTAAAAGATCACTTCATTTTTCTTAAGAGAACAATATTATCAAGAGGCTATTATAATTATAAACGTACACACAAAACACAGATGTACCCAATTTCATAAAACAAACACTAAAGCCACAGATGAACCCAAACACAGTAATTACATTTCAATATCTCACTCTCACCACTAGACAGGTCATCGAAGACAAAAAGTAGACAGAGGCATTGAAGTTAAATAAAGTCATAAATCAAAAAGACCTAATAGGGAGGCTACAGAACACTCCACCCAGATACTAACAAATAATCATTCTTCTCACCAGTTCACGTTAATTTCTCCAAAATAGACCACCTTGCAGAGTTAGCCTCAGCAAATTTAGGAAAATTGAAATATCCTATATTCTCTATGACCACATGGAATAAAGCTGCATATCAACAGAGTGAGAAACTACAGGAAGCACACAAATTCATAGAGAGGATACAGACTACTCATTAACAATGAATGGGTCACTGAAGAAATTAAGAAAAACTGCAAAATCACAAATGAAAATGAAACACAATATATAGTATACCATGAAGTTAGCCCTAAGAGAAAAAGTTTACAGCTCTAAGGGCCTATATCAAAAAGTCTGTGGTATATTCAAATTATTCAAATTAATAACTTTATGATATACCTTAAGGACTTGGGAAAAAAAGAATAAAACAAACCACCAAACAGTAGACAGAAAACAATAACTAAGTCAAGGGAGAGATTAATGAAATAGGATCAACAGCAAAAATACAAAGAATGAATGGTACAAAAAAATTGATTCTTTGAAAAAAAAAATCAAGATTGACAAACCCTTAGCCAAATTAACAAAAAGAGGAGACACAAATTATTGAAATTATAAAGAAAAAGAGATCTAACAGATACTAACAAAAATCAGAAAATCATAAAGAGAAATCTTAAAAACCTATAATCCATCAGATTGGAAAATATAAAAGAAATGGATGAATTTTTAGATACATATGACATACAAAATTAAACTACAATGAAACAAAAAAAATTAGACATATCCATAAACTACTGATTAGATTGGAAACTGATTCCGGAAAAAGAATTCTAGAAGTAGTTGGGGAGATGATAGCATCTAAGTAGTTTCTAACGGGGTTACATTGAGAAACTGAGTTAGATATACTCATTTTCTAAACTCTGTCAGATGACTTCAAAGGTGTGTGGATAGAGTGTGAGTGCTTAATTTATTCACCCATCCATTCAAGAGCATGCAGAGTGTATTGATCATTGTGGACACCGATGATACAGCAGCAACCAAGGCAGATATAGTCCCTGTTTTTGGAGGACATTTGTAGAAATAAAAAAAATAAGCAAATCAATAAATATACTAACTATATAAATATATAAATGACTATAACTATATAACTATATAAATAACTATAGATCAGGGTGAAGGACCTACTTCTACAGATCGATTACTAAAACAGTCATTTCATTTTATTTGAGGAGGAAGTTCTACTGAAAATTGAAGGGTAAAAAGAAGCTAAATATGATTTGTGTACAAGAATAATAAGTTAATACTGAGAAATGTTCTATAAGACTCACCAATGAATTTGACAGTGGTAATCTACATTCCTCAAGTCGATATCTTACTCATTGAAAACAGTCATGTTTGCAACCAACATGTTTATAGAACTCAGTGTAATACTCTGGAAATAACACATTTATTTAAGTGAAAAGAAAAACTGTAGATGTGTCCATTCTGTATCATAGGTTGCTTTTCAGTCACCAAGTAAATATGCAGGGAGCCCTCAAAGATTGACTTTTGAGACCTCCAATTCAATCACACTCTGACACCGGCACCTCTCTAGAATCCAAGTAACTTATTCCACATTTTCAAGCTTTAGCTTCTTTCCTATGCAATCCCCTTCATCACTGGTTCAGGATAAGTGTGATAGAAAAATGAATTACGAATACCTGTCTCATATTAGATATTTAATAGTCTGTCAACAAATGACAGTTAATATTGTTACTATAACCAAATCCCTCTGCCTCACCCAAGAGTGAGGTAGAAATAGCTATTCAAGAGCTAAAACTCAAAGCGGGTTTACAGTCTACTTCTGTCCACTTCAATACACAGAACAAGCCTCGACTCGCAGAATCTAATAGCTGAGAGGAGCAAGCTGATTTCATGGCTTCTAGCGAGCCAGAAGAGAATGTGGCCTGTGTATATTCCTAATAAAAAGTAAACACAAAGACTTCTCTGGTCTTTGGCTGCAAACCTCTGAAAATGAATTCATTTTGTTTGCTTTGGGATTAAAAAGATTCCTATTTCCCCATCATTGATTTTCCCTTCCCTATTTTCCTTGTTCTCAGTGTATCCCAGCTCTTAGAATTAGAATGGGAGATTTTGGTTGATCACAATAGCCATTGGGAAGTTGTTGGGGGAAAGAAACAAAAATAACCTTAACTGATACAAGAAGTATGAATAATTTCTACATTAATGATATTGTAATTTGAAATTTTTCATCAGATTAGACTAGAGAATCTTTGTGGCTATATAAAAATTATGGGTTGTAGTGTTTGGTGGTTTTGTTTGTTTGTTTTTTTTGTTGTTTGTTTTATTTTAAACCTCCATTAGAATAGTTTTATGTTATCTAGCCTCTGAGGGCATATTAGTGGGAAAGAATGGGTTGAAAATAATGCGAGGAATATCTTAATTTTTAACAAAGACATTGTGGTAAGTGGTTATCATAGCTGCTAATTATATTAATAGAATCTTTTATGAATAGATCCTGGCCATAAGGAAATGACTCTGCAAAAATTTAAGAAAGATAATTGCTGCCTTGTTCTTTGTAATTATTCTGTGTTTTATGGGATTAACCAAGATTATAAGGTTAACTTTGTAACAACATTGAGGTGGAAAGAATCCAATGGTTAATCTCAGTTTTCAACTTGGTGATCTTTAGAAGCCCTGGGAGACGACCTCTTGGAATGCCTGTGGGAAGTTTTCTTGACTGGGTTGGTTGAGTGGGAGCAAAACTCTCCCACTATAGGAGGCACTGTTCTCTGAGATGGGATCTTAGACTGTTAGAAGAAAGTGAGCTGAGGACAGGACAAGCATGCCTTGCTTCTTCTTTCTCACTATGGGTGCAACATAGCCAAATGCTTCAAGTTTCTGCTGCCTGAACTGACACATCACCCTTCGAGTCAAAATAAACCCTTCATTCCTTATGTTTCTTTTGAGAGAATACTTCACCACAGCAACAGGAAAAATAACTAATCTGGAAAGGTGAGAGACTGATTTGATCCATCTTAACCACTTCAAGTCTTTCAGGGAAGAGAACACCTTTTATCTTTATGCAAAAACTTCTTTTCACTAAATTGCATGTACCGTTGGGTGGACCCATCTTTAATGGACACCTTTTCTAAATTGTTCTAAGACCCTGTGTAGGCAAGGATGGCCATGGTATAGGTATTTTAGCCATATTTTTAAAAACAGCCTCGGGCTAGAGAAATGGCTTAGTGATTAAGAGGTCTCATGCTCTTGCAGAGGACCTGGGTTCGGCTCTAGCACCTAGATCAGCTGGCTCAGAGCGGCCTGTAACTGCAGTTTCAGGGATTTGAAACTCTGTGGCCTCTATGAGCACCTACACTCTCGTATTGCAGATAAACTCATGCAGACATACACATAATTTTTTTAAATCTTAAAATACTCTAAAATTAGCTGTAGTACATAAATATGTTTTCAAAGAATAAGCAAACACTTGCTGTTGTTCATACACAAGTTCAAAATAGAAGGTTAAACTTAGGTGAAAACTTCCAAAGTTCACCAAGTAGTTAGTTCACACCATTCTTACATGCTTCTATCTGTTTACTGTAACAATGCAAAGAAATAATGGTACTAGTATTGATCTAGTAGATACAGAATTTCAATGAGTTCCATAAACAGTGAGAGAAATTTAACCCCTTTTTATGTTATCACTGTTTGATTGCATATATATTATTATGGTTACCTATTAATTTATAATGCTACACATTTAACATAGTTGGCTGGGAAGCTCACTAGAACTCCCTGAATAGGCACGATCAAAAAGGTGGGTTTTTTTCTCTCTAAAACCATATGATTAGCTCCTGGCCCTGCTGTTTTCTATTTACCCTTTGGAGAAAGTCCATGCTGAGTGTTTGCCTTTCCAGGGATTGTTCAGTTCTCTGGATGGGCCTTTTTGGGAAGCTGCCCAAGAGTATTAGGTTTCCACACCCAGCTCAGTCAACATTAGCAAGCTGGTTTATTTTAATATAAACATTATTCAGTATAGTACATTATAATACTATTTTTGTGTCTCTGTATGAATTCCTTTTGAATATCTTTTTATGCCTACAAAGAAAGCATTTCAGAGCTTTTCAAGGAGCAACCAAATCCTTTTGAGATCATAGCTTTGACTCCTTTTGGTTCCCTGTTTGAAATCATGGGGCTTGGTAGTTAATGTATTAATTGTATGAGTCTAGCTCTTCGCAAAATAGTAAATCTTTCTGGTGAAAACATTCTAATCATATCAGCTCTGTTTTTCTTCTTTACAGTTACAAGTGTTCTTAATGAGGTGCTGATAATGATACCTCATCCTTGGCGAGAGAAAGATGCAAGGACATGGGTGTGTATCACATTTGTCTTTACAGGTTAGCCAAGGTCCTTAACTTTTTATGTCAACCAGAGTTACTGATATGGTAGTCTAGTACTGCTGAAGTATATTTCCTCTACAACGATATTACTTTGTCATCATTGTGACAAAATCCCTAAAGGTTTGAGTCCATAATCTTTGGTTGTGTTGAAACAGAACATGTCATGAAGTGGTGACATCCTGGTAGCAAGGGCACAATGCATTCCATTCATAGTGACCAGAAAGCATAGTGAGGTACAAAGTGGCTGCTGCTAGGTATGCTCTTCAGAGCTCCACCCACAACTTACCTCTTCTAAACAGGCTCCTCTTTTCAGTTTCTACTGAAAAGAGTGTTCAGATTTAGAATCTATCAATAGATTCAGCCATTGTTTAGGGCAGAGCCTTCGTGACATAATCCTTCCTGGAAATTTCCTTACAGCCTCTCTCAGAGGCTCATTTAACTCATCTACTAAGCACTTTTCAATTCAATAAAGTTTACAAACAAGACTAACCACCAGTGTGATCTGTTTTATCTTCTCCAGATAACAATATCGTCATTTTACTTTCAGCCTCTGAGGTAATGTTACTGCAACACTTGGTTCAACATATACTATAATCATTTGGGTAGAGAGAGTCACATGATCCATTGGGCCAAGTGAATCTTCAGCTGGATGTGTCGTACTGGGGGAAAGAGCTGTTATTTCTTCTAGCAGACGTTGATAAGGAAAGATGCAGCATGAATGAGAAAAAAAAGGGCTCTCCAGAAACCCATCTCAATCCCACTGTAGGATACACTAACTTTTCTTTCCTAAGATGGAGAAACAGCAACTAGTCATGGATAGTACATTAACCACTAGTGTCATAGCTGGGACTAAACACCTGACAGAAACAATTTAGATGAAGAAGGACTCATTGTTCAAAGATTGGGGATGGAATAGAGCCCATCATATGGAGGCAGGAATGGTGGTGAGACAAGCTCTTGTCAATGACCGTGGGTGTATATGGCAACTTCCTGTTACATAACAGGAAGACCAGAGGCTGGACTATAATCCTAAAGGTCCACTGTCTAGTGGACCCACTTCTTCTAGCTAGGCCCCACTTCTAGAAGGTTCCACAGCCACTCCAAACAGCTTGTATACAATTATTCAAGCATGTGAACCCATGGAGAACCCTTTATATTCAAACCACAGCAGATGGATTTGTTTGAATCCTTGGGTCTAAAGTCAGATTTACCTTGAGAGTTTTACATTATATAAAAAGTTGTCACTCACTTAGTTTAATTTACTTAGTCTTGGAATAAGAAACAGATAGTATGAAGAACAACAGGTTAGGAGCATCTATGCTAAGACTGAGGCATCACTGAGACAATTGAGAATTCTCTCCTCATCCCATAGAATCCTCAGAATGTCAACCTTTAGAGAAGGCTTTGAAAATTTCTGAAGCTATTTTAAATGTATATTTTACATGTATATCTATATCTAATCCATCTAACATCTATCTACCATCTCTCTATCTACATCTATCTAATCTCTCATCTATCCTTTATTTAATTATTATTTGGGGGTGAATGTGTGTGTGTGCCATAGCATGTAGATGTCTGCAGACAACTTGTGGGAGTCAATTTTTTTTTCATCATATGGGGTCTGAAGATCATACTGAGGTTGTGAGACTTGGCTACAAGAATCTTTGCCCACTGAGTCATCTCTCTGGCCCCATCTGAAGTTACTCTTAGGTTGATTTCCATTGTAATTTGCCACAGTCCCATGCTTGTCTAACCCCATTCCTCTCAAATATACAAGCACTGTGGATAGTCTCAGCATCAGATCACAGTCCTTCATTGGTTCCCCCTAGCAAGCAGAACAGAGAGTCTGCGTGATTAGAACCATAATTAGTGTGGGTGACAGGCAGGCAGGACAGAGATCTACAGTACAACTGTGTTAAAAGAATTGTAAATTAACAGGGTTCAGGTTGGTTTGGGGTGAGGTCCTTCACAAATTACGATGAGCAAATTGCTTAATGTCCAGATCAGAGGCTCCCACATTATTTTCAGAGAGTTTGGGCCATCTTCTCAAAAACTGATAGGCGAAAGAAGAAATTCAAAAGAGACAAAATGATTGCATATTTGTGATGTATAACAATGCTAGGAAACATTCTACATAATGGTTGATTGTACATCTGGGAGACAGGGTTTTTTCCTTAGCTAAGAGTACTCAAACTAAGTATTTAAAACAAGTGAAAAAAATTTCTTGTTTTTTATATCTAATATATGTGCACTTCTTTACATGTGTGTCTCAATGTTAACTTTAAAAAATAGTCATTAAATTTTGTAACAGTAAAATTATCCATACATGTGTATTGATTATGTGTACGGATTTCTTTCAAAAGATAAACTGAGAAGTATTAGCTTTAGTTCTTCGTTGAAAGTCTGGTCGAATTCTGCTGTGACTTTATCTGGTCCTGGGCTTTTTTAGTTGGTAGACTTTTCATAACTGTTTCAATGTTGTTTGTTATGGCTTGCTTAGGTTGTTGACCTCTTCTTGGTTCAACTTTGGTGGTTCACCTAAGTCTAGAAATTCAGTTCTTTTAGATTTTTTTTAAACTTAATGGAACATAGGGTTTTTTTTTTTCATGAGATAATATTTCTCCTCTGCTTCTCTCCCTCCGAATGCCCACTTATAGCCCTCCCCATTCTCCTTCAAACTCAAGGCCTCTTTTTAAAATGAGTTTTTTTTTTGATATATTCCTTATAATGTTTTGAATTTTCCTTGTGTCTGTTATAAGTTTTTCCTGTCCATCTCTGTTCTGTTGAGTCTTCTATTTCTTTCTGGCTACCTGGGGTAAGGGTCTGTTTGTTTTTCTTCTCCAAGAACCACTTATAGAGTCTTTGAATCTTTGTACTATTTTCTTTGTTTCTATTTCCTTAGTTTCTACAATAACTCTCAAGGCGTTATATTTATGTTCATGTCCCTCAAACCTTTTTTCTCTGTGCAGAATTATGATTCTACTGGCATTCTGGACCTCTAATGTGCCCTTCTCTAACTTTTCCACATGCTGTTGGGATGAGATTTCCAATGAGATTCAATGCAAATGAGAAGCAATCCTCCCCTTCAGTGGTTACAGTTTTCTTCAGGTTAAAGCACAAAACCCTAATGTGAACTCAAGGGCAGCATCTGAGTCAAGGGTACTTGTGAGGTTTCATCTATCGTCTTCTTGGTTTTTCTAAATTTGTATTTCCTCTTGCTTCAATAAATACTATTTTATTATTTATTTACTTTCGATACAAAAAATTTATATTATATCAACTTCTTATACTTGTCTCAAATCACTTCTCCCCTACCTGCCTGCCTTGGCCATCTCCTTCCCTGCATCAGGATAACTAGGTGACTTTTATACCCACTCATCTTATACCCACCCATCTTGGATCCTGTTAAAGCCCTCAGCAGCCCATGTGCTGTATTCACTTGACTATCTACTCAAAGAGCATTACTGAAAGTGTGAACGCATAAATTGTAGGCTTGTGTTTTCAACCCTTGCCCCAGCTCCCAGAAATAACAACTCTGAGACTTTATTATTTTTGAATAAATGGTTAGGCCATAAGATTTGGCTCATTCTCTGACTAGCTCACAAATTATAGAATAACCCCATTTATTCTGTACTGTCTGCCACATGGCTAGGTACCTCTTCTAAGTTTCATGCATCTTTCTCCCTCTGTTTGGGACAAATCTCTTTTCCCTTACCTGACTCTATCCCATAATTCCACTTTCTATTCCCTGCCTCAGCTAATATGCCATCAGATTTTTATTGACAGATGATGCTTCCACACAGTGCACAATAGATTCTCTGTACAATAAATTTCTTTGATTTAAAAAAACAATCACAAACACTATTACATCTACCTTTCTTTTTTTTTTTTGGTTTTTCGAGACAAGGTTTCTCTGTGTAGCCCTGGCTGTCCTGGACTCACTTTGTAGACC
The DNA here is from genome assembly GCA_907164525.1 of Lophiomys imhausi. Taxonomy (NCBI): domain Eukaryota; kingdom Metazoa; phylum Chordata; class Mammalia; order Rodentia; family Muridae; genus Lophiomys; species Lophiomys imhausi. The sequence continues at coordinate 179,285 of CAJQZJ010033256.1, read as the reverse complement.
AGGCAGGCCTTGAACTCGCAAAGATCCGCCTGCCTCTGCCTCCCAAGTGCTGGGATTAAAGGTGTGCGCCACCACCGCCCGGCTTACATCTACCTTTCATTGTAACCTTTTTCTAATGAAAAAAAAAAATGAGTTAACCCAGAACTTGTTCCAGAACATTATTTGGGTCACATTTCTTATGGAAACATACTAGTGTAAATGTGAGTTGGATTTTCAGATAGCCATTGACCGATAAATTCATAAAATATTCTAAATGAATTTATATTTTTGGTGTTTTTCAATGCATTATCATTGCTCTATAGAATCTCAATCCTCCCTCAACCCCGAGTCTTTGGGGTTACTTGGAAGTTTGTGAATTTGTGTGGGACTTCTTTGCAACACTGATTACTTGATCCAAGGTAAATTATAGTTCTTTTTGTTGTTGTTTTTCAGACAGAAGTTCTCATGGCTGGGGCTGTCCTGAAATTTTCTCTGTACACCAGGCTGGCCTCCAATTCAGAAATTCCCCTACTTCTACATCCCAAGTGCTGTGATTAAAGGCATGTACCACCACCACCCAGCTCTTAAAGTGAAGTTGTTAACAAAAGAAAGGGATTCAACTGCACAGATTATGGATGTAAACTCGTTGAATATGCTTCAGTGGACAATTCTTTTGTTTATGAAAAAAATGTAATGTCTAGAGGTGACTGCCATAATGCTTGCCTACAACCCACAGCCAGTTACTGAAATGGAACAGTAACTGTCTATCCGTATTTTCTATAGTCTGTTGAACCGGGGATGAAATTAGTAATGGCTGTGTCAATGGGCCAAATTAGCAGTTCTTATGTACAAATGCCAGTTGACATTTGAAGGTTACAAACTACGCAGGCTTACCTTTTATGATTAAACTCCATTGTGCTGAGAGCATAGCTATCTGGGCTACTGAACATACTGTGAAACAGAACAAGTTCTATCTTGAAACAGTGATACCTTGGTGAGAATCATCCAATTAAAAATACCTCAAACTGAAGTTCCAGCTTGTATCTGAGGAGTTAATGTTCAGATTTCATTCATATTTTGGACTCAGCCCAGTGGTACACTTTTCTCTCTGATTAGCAAAATTATCCAAACTCAATGGCTCTTTGTTTCCGAGTCCTTCAACTATTTATGTTACCTGATACTTTAGTTGAAACAAAGGCACTCTCTGGAGCTTCCAGGTATCAAGGTTACCTATCTTTCCCTTCCAGTTGATGTTTGGCAGTCTTAAGAGGTATGCTGGAGTGACTCTCAGTGAGTGTCCTCACCCAGAAAACAGGGCTTGGCTGTAGTTGGTCAAACATAAAGGTTGTTCACATAAGTTCATCATGTCCATGGAGGTATTTATTTCTTCACTCCTCTAAATCTAATCATCCAAGAAAAAATTGCAGAACATGTTTTAATGTAATCTTTAAATTATACTTTTACCTATAGAATTCATGTTTAGATGAATCATTTGGCTTTTGTACTTCAGTGTTTCTTGCTTATCCTAAACAGTAGCTTAGGTTCGGGAAGTAAACTCATTAAGTTGTGTGAATATTGATTTTATGTATAAGCTTATTCTGTTGCCCAAGACGGCATCAATTGCTAACATCAGCTGGTGGTCTGATCATGTATGTGTACGACGGAATAGTGCTTTGTTTAAGAATTACAATTTGGTGGCTCATTATATGCTAGAATTGTCAAGTGCTTACATAATAACCCTAGGAATTAGAAGGAAGTTGGAGACTCTATCTTTGATTTATTTCAGAATACGTACTTATGCAATGGTATTAAACAAGACCCTGGGAAATAGTTCATTAAGTACAATCCTATAAATTGAGCATAAAGTAAGTGTCTTAGTTAGGCTTTGTGTTGCTGTGAAGAGACACCATGACCATGGATACTCCTATGAGGAAAATAATTAACTGGGGACAGCTTACAGATTCAGAAGTTTAGTCCATTATTGTCATGGTGAGAAGAGTGGCAGTGTCCATGCACACATGGTGCTGGAGCTGCTAACGCTAATAGTCCTAATAGTGACACTCCCTATGGGCCTACGGGGGCCATTTTTTTCAAACCACCACAATAAGTGTTAGAGGCAGGAAATGGCTAGAATAAAGAAAGCAATGTTCATTCAATGAATTCAAGAAAAGATTTGCTGAGAGCTTACATTGTGCCAAGCACTGTGTTGTGTTAGGATGCTAAGATGGATGAATCAAGATGGATCCTGTGGTCCCTTTTATTGAGGTCTTCAGAGGAATGTGTAGAAATGGCCAAACTTCCATAGCTGTATTTAAAAAGTCTCAAGTATGTGTTTGTGTTTGTGAGTGGATGCACATACACTCTTGCACATGTATGTGAAACTTTCAGGAATTCAAAGAAAATTCATAAAACTGTGTGTATAGTTCTTAAACACAGTTGCTACTTGCAATGTTTATCTTCTAGTTACTTTGGGTAGAAATGACTTACATAACAAGATTTGTTCCAAGTCATCTATCAATAGACTGACCATTTACAATTCAGGAAAAGAAGAAAGTTGAACTTTGCAAACTAGGATATTGGTTAAAGAAAAGCGTGAGGAGATCCTTTGCACTTCAGTTTGTAAAGACTATGTGTGCAAGTAAGTTAGTAACTTGGGAAAACATTTGTCTATGTAATAAAAGAATATATGGACATAGTCAGGTGCTTGAAAAACAGAAACACAATGTCAGCACAAGAAGCTTCTTTATAACTCCTCACCACATCTCAAACATGTCTGAGGCTTGTCCTGTCATGTCATTCCTACCTGTAGGCAGGGCCATACTTTTCTTTAACCTACTGCTGTAGCAACATGGAATGTGTTATTTAAAGTAAACAGAAATTTATTTCTTGACATTTTGGAGGCTGGGAAATCCAAGATGAAGGTATTAGCATTTTTGTTGTCTAGTCAGAATTCAAATCTCTACTGCAAAGGTGGTATTTTGTTGTGAAATCCTCTAGAGGGGAAGAATTTTTTGTCCTTATGTGGCAGGGTGAATACAAGGGCAATCAAGCCTAAGTGGCCTCTAGCTCTTTAATGAGGCACTCATTCTACCATGGCAGTAGGATCCTCATGGTTTAACAAGTCCTATCAATCCCACCTCTTATGACTGGAGATTAAGTTTCAACACATATTGAAAGAAGACATAAGACATTCAAATTACAGAACACCAAGGCCTAATAGAAAGGTAACATAAGATGATCCCAATATATCTTAAATTTCCAGAAATGTTAAAAAGGTAAAATTTAAAAAAATGTAAGAATAAGTTTTAAAACATGTCATTTAATGTAGTTAAAATACCATTTAAACAAATAACCAATTTACAATTTAAGAGTATTACTGTAGTGATTTATTTTAACTAAATCTCTGTAATGCACATGTGATGGGGTGATGCTATGCATTCTAAATGTTAATTAATTGATCCTGCTTGCTGTCTGTTACTTACACTGTCTCTGATTGGTTGAATAAATGCTGAGGCCTGAGATTGCGCAAAGACAGAGGTAGGCGGGTCTAACGTGAGGGCTTCCAAAGCAGAGAGGCTCAGAGTAGAAAGAGAAGCCTCCAAGACAAGCAGCTGGAGCAGGAAGGAGAACACATGCCATGGGTTAGAGAAAAGAACCTCATTCTAAGTGGCCTGGAACATCGGCCTAGCATGGAGAATAGCAGTCAGGGGACGTATGTATATATGGGGTAATATTTGGGTAATAGAATTATGAGCTGGCTTAGATGGGCTTAGATTGCTCAATCCAGGCTAGGCTTGATAAAATCCGTGAGGTCTCTGTGTGTTCATTTATCATGGCGGGTTAAGGATTAACACCTCTAACTAATTAAATATAATATAATACTAAGTAAATAATTTAATTTTTTTCTACACACATCTCAATTAAGACTAGCCACATTCTAAAACATCAACAGGCATATGTAGCCATTGGCTACAGTGTTGGACAGTGAAGATCTAGGAAGATATAAATATATTCTACTTCTTTTTTTTAAGTTATATAAAGCCAGGTTCATTGGATACAAGAACAGGAAGGAGAAACAGCATGCACATGCAGAAGAGAGAGAGAGAGAGACAGGGTGAGAGAAGGAGGCAGAGAGAGGAAGAGAAGAGAAGGAGAGGGAGAGGATGAGAGAGAGCTTTATTCTATTTCTTACGTGTTTACATTGAAAATGGTCTTCCACTTTTTTCCTTTTATCTCAGTCCAATATTTGTTGATGCTCAGAAAATTCTCTTAAGTAGAATCTAAGTTCCCCATCATCATTTGCCTATATATTCTCCTGTAATCACGCCATAAATATTTATTACATTTTTACTCTATACTAGACTTTATCCTAGATATTGGGGGATAATAGTGAAACATACTATGGAGATACCTGCTTTCAGAATGTGTACATGGTAATTTAGATGACAAATACTGTACATATGAGCACATTTGATCTTCAATTGTAACGTGAATTGGGATGAAAGTGTTCAGAGGTATGAGGATGACAAGGGGTACTTTTATTCTGAAGGTATCAAGATGTTTTCTCAGTGAAACAACCTTTGACCTGAAAACAGAATGATGCCTAACAAGGTTTCTTGACACTTTTGAGGAATAAGAGGTCAGTATGGCTCTTGTGTAAAGAAATAAGACAGAAGTAATTCAAAATGAGCTGGGGAGTTTGTTGGGACCAGTACACATATGCTCTTCCTAAGAGCAAAGGGAAGCTACTATGTTTTTAGTTCTCCTCTGGCACCTTAGAAATTTAATGGTGAAGTATGCATTGGCTAAGATAGAAATCACAGTGATATTTTGTCTTCAGTTTTGTTTTTTTATTGCTTAACTCAGAAATTTAAGTGTCTGGCTCTAATGGTAATATAACAGAGAAAAATTAACACCAACTTTCTGTCCACATCTCATATTTTACCTGCCCAATAGTCATGGGTGAATCATTTAACAGTATTACTGCTTTCAGCATTGCTGTTTTCCCTTATAAATGATACCATTTTTGCATTGACACACAGTATTATAGCTATAATGCTGTCAGGATTAGAAGTTGATGGCAGTCTTTTCAGAGGAAGGATAAAGGGAAACTGTAAAAGAAATAATTTGTCTGATCCTGGAGTTTCTTAAATCAATTATGAAATGACAACAATAAAGCTTTTATTTTTCATAAGCGGTTTGCAGAGATTGGCAATCATTCTTAGCTAATCATTTTTTAAATTGTATTTTGCATTGCTATCCCTTTTAGTCTTAGTTATTAACTTCCTGTTCAAATTCAAATGAACTTGAAAAATCCAGACTGTCAGATAATTCAACATAGTTGGACACTGGCACTCATATTCATTCATTTTATTCATCCATCTGTGGGGGTGATTACTGAGTGCCTAGATGCTTAGCCACACAGGCAGACCTCCAGGAGTTCACAATACAGTGGCACAAGCATAAATAAACATGGAACACAATGCCCTTAGTGATAAGTGCCATTAAAAATGCAAAAATGATAGTAAGTGGAAGAGGAACAGGAGCTGCCATAGGTCATGATGAGGTAGGGCCTTCCATTTCAGTAAGGATATATTTTTAAAATTTCTTTTGAGACAGAGTCTTACTATATTGGCTGGACTGCTCTAAAACTCATGATCTTCCAGCCTTCCAGCCAGTGTTCCCAGTCCTGGGATTATAGTTGTGAACAAGTGTGCCTGGCTATTCTGTGCTCTGAAAGGCATAAGGGTTAAGGTATGGAGATATCTGAGAGAAGAAAGCTCCTGGGGCAAAGGAAAAGAAGTGCAAAGATTTTTGAGGTAAGTATGTGTATCTTTGAGATATAGTAAGGTTGCCAGAACAGCTGAACCAGCAAGGAAGGGGACAATGGAAGAAAGGACACAGAAGAGGTGACAAAGGACCTCTGTATTGTAAGAGGGAGATTGGAATTGGTAATGGGGTGGTGGTAGTGGTAAATTCACTCTTTTGGCTAGGTCTAGGGAGAGACAAATTCTTAATTTCTCTCTTCTTTTCCTGCAGAAGTTAAGACTTTAT
>CAJQZJ010033256.1:145012-173242 GCA_907164525.1 Lophiomys imhausi | reverse complement strand
AAATTCTTAATTTCTCTCTTCTTTTCCTGCAGAAGTTAAGACTTTATAAAAAAAATATAAAACAAAAGCCAGAAACTATGCGGATGTAGATTTTACTATGAGTTTGCTGTTAGCACCCCAGGAGTTTCTCTTTGAGAGATGTATCACATGGTCACCAGAGCCTCAGCTAGGTTTTTGTCTCATCCTGGGATCTCTGGTATACAGTTTCAGAGGTTTAGTCCATTATCATCATGGTGGGAACATGGAGGCATCTGGGCAGACATGGTGCTGAAGAAGGAGCTGGGAGTTCTACATCTTGATCTGCAGGCAGCAGAAGGAAAACTTCCATACTAGGCCTATCTTGAGCATAGGAGACCTCAAAGCCCTCTCCTACAGTGATACATATGCTACAAGGGCACACCTACTCCAACAAGGTCACACTTCCTAATAATGCCACTCCCTATGGACCAAGTGTTCAAACACATAAGTCCATAGGGCTATTTGTATTCAAACCACCACAACCTCCTTTTTTTAAAAAAAATTTACTTATATATACAATGTTCTGTCTGCATGTATGCCTGCAAGCCAGAAGAGGACACCAGATCTCATTACAGATAATTGTGGGCCACCATGTGGTTGCTGGGAATTGAACTCAGGACCTCTGGAAGAGCAGCCAGTGCTCTCAACCTCTGAGCCATCTCTTCAGCCCTACCTCCCATTTTTTTTTTAAAACAAGTTTTATGGATTGAACTCTTAAATTTTCATGTATGATCCATTTTGAGTTTGATTTTGTGTATGGTGAAAAATAGAGGTTCAAGTTTATCTGATGTCGTATGCAGATACCCAGTGACAGTTTCATTTGTTAAAAAAAACAAAAACAAAAACAAAAAAAACGGTAACTTGACCATTGAATTATCTTGACATCTTTGTTAAAAACTACTTAGACTAAACAAAGAAATACAATGTGTTTGATTTGGATTCTTGTGTGTATGTTCAAGAGTGTGTCTGTGTGTCTGTAGGAGGTAAGTGTTGGTAGCGGGGCACATGGGCATGTGTGTGCATGATGAGGAGGCCAGCAGACAACCTCAGATACAGTTTAGCCCACATGACTCTCTAGTGAGCTCAGGGCATCCACCTACCTCTGTCCCTGGTCCTGGAACAAGTCTGACTTGCTTTCTGTTTTGTTTTCGTGGGTTCTGTTGACCAAACTCTTGCTTGTGTGGCAAGGACTTTATGGACTGAACAATTTGTTCAGCCTTTTAGTTGGATTCTTAATATTGGAGAAAGTTAAATGGAAATGGTACCAAACTGCCTTCTAATACTTACCTTTACACTAGCAGATTAGCTCAGCTCTTAACCCTATCTGAAAGCTTCTTTTTGCAGTGGGTGGTGGTTAAAATGGAGATACACAGAAGTACCGAGAACAGCTGTCTATTGTGGTCATATAGATCAAACTCCCTACCCTAAAGGCTTACAGGTGATCATGGAAGAGGGGATGGAAGAAAGTAAGAGCTAGAGGTGGGGAAGGACTGGTGAGAAATGGTGTCTCCTGGACATGATAGGGTCATTGCATTCATGGACATACAGAGATTTCAGTTGCTGTAGAAGACAAAGCCCAAGGCTGAGGTCTTCTGATTCCGTTTCTTTGGAGAAAAAGGCCTTGGCAACAACTTGGAGGGAGTGCTTGTGTATAACATGATCTAATCAAGGAAAGTTAATGGAAGCAAAATTGAACAGCTTATGAGCAGTATTAAACCCTGTTTGCCCCACACTTTACTACAATAGAGATTGTCTGACCAAACTCTACTCAAAAGATCTACTAGCTCAACTGCCTATAAGTTCACTGATGCTAAAGCACACCAAAAGCTTGGGACTGGGAGTGGCCCTCCTGCGCCTCCAGGGCTCTTGATATTCCCACTGCCCCAGTCATTTGATTACCATGAGTAGGCTGTACTTGGTCCCCAAACTTGCTACTATCAGTTTTACTTGTTTTAATTATAGTATTAAATTATATTATGTAATGTATGCATGTAAACTGATGGAGTGGGTATCTGAGAAGAGTCCCTTGTGCTACAAAGACAGATGTCCCGGAAGAGTCAATAAAAAGGGACTTTTAGGAGACAAAACTATTAAGAAAAAACAGGTACACTTAGAAGAACTCTGTGCTCATTTTTTTTGCAAGTAAACTTATTTTGTCTTGTAGTAATGGATCTCTTTATAACTACAATTTGATTTATGTTAGCTGAAAGCAGAACTCTAATTAACTGTTCTTTATTTAAAGAGAAATACATGACCCTATAATGAAAGAAAAATACTGCATAACAATAAGCTTTCAGTAAACATTTAGAAACCACTAAAAGAATCATCGTATTTGGCCAATTTTAGTATTCAGCCACGTTATCACTCTTAATTCATGCACATGCACACACATATACGCACACACACACACACACACACACACACACAGTTAATAATAATTTCAAAATAAGTTGGAGATGCAACAGTTTATCCACAAAATAACTCAGCATCTCTGAAGAGTAAATACATTTTCCTATATTAACACAATTTTCCTATATTAATCACTGTCTTATCTAAGAAGGAAGCAGACCAATTCTACTGTGAAAGCTGGATGCAGTTGTGGATCTTGCATTTGGTCAATGATTATCATTATCATAGTAAGAAAATCTACACTAAGTCAAAGATATAATGTAATGTATTATCCTTATTGTAGTATTTCTAACTCCTCAGTCTTTTAAATATTTTTAATACAGTTTAAAATATTTTTATTATTCTTTGACTGTAGAGAGCTGCGAAGTGGCACTGGTCTCCGCCTTCCACCAGCCTGACGGTGAGCGCTCTCTATGATAATAAGTTCATGTTTGGCAAAGACCGCTGATCTGGCTTGCTTCCGCATACGTAGACCTCTAAGATAGCACCACTTGGCTTTACTTGACTGGCTGTTCATTTAGTATTTAGCCTGTGGGTTGGGTCTGCCCCATGATTCGGAAGACTGTTTTCAAGGGACCTGAATAAACTGCTGGAGAAGAGCTTTTGAGAGTTGCGTCATTCTTGCTGGTCGAGGTCGACGCGACAAGTGGTGGCCTGTACGGGGAACCCAGAAAAGACTCAGAACTCCTGCAGTCAGGGGCAACGCGTTGGTAAGTTCCTGGGATAAATCAGGACAATAAAGTTTCACGGAGATAGCGAACACAAGGTAAAGTTTCGCGGATAATAGCGAACATACAGTAAAGTTTCGTGGAGATAGTGAACATACGGTAAAGTCTCGCGGAGATAGCGAACAAAAGGTGCAGTTTCATGGGGAAGCTGCGAACCGAAAGTAAATTTTTAAACATGGGGTTGTCTGAGTCACACCCAATTTTTCTGGCTCTTCAGGAGCTACTTTTAGCTAGGAATTTGAAGATTAAGAAGTCTACCCTAGAAAGATTTTTGAATGAATGTGATTCCGTGGCTCCGTGGTTTGTGGTGTCCGGGAATCTTACGGTATCCTGCTGGGACAAATTAGGCAGGGACTTGGATTTTGCTTGGGAGCAAGGGACTCTGAAGCATGGAGTAAGACCGATTTGGAAAATGGTGAGGAGTTGTTTAGAAGATCAGAGATGTTGTAATGCAATCAAAGAGGGAGAATCAGCCTTGGAACTGCTGCAAGGGGAGAGATCTGAGCAGGTAGACAGTGAAAAGGAAAGTAACAAAGGCGAAAGATTTGAGCAGGCAGACAGTGAAAAGGGAGGCAAAAAGAAAGTTCCTCTCTATCCCAATCTTACAGATTTTAGAGATTTTAGAGATTTTGAGGACTCAGAGAGCACAGATTCTGAAGGAGAGCTACATGCTCTACTAGAACAGTTGGAGAGGACTGTTATTAGAAAAAAGGAAAAGAAAAGGGTAAAAGAAAAGGACATGTCGGCGGCAGTCAGTGTGGGTGGAGCCGTTGCTATAGCGCCTGACACGTCAGCGGCAGTCGGAGTGGGTGGAGTCATTGCTACAGCGCCTTCAGCCACGCTGGCGGCAGCTGGTGTAAACAAAGCCGTTGCCATGGCGCCTTCGACTCCTCCTCCATATCCAGAAGCCACTCAGATAGATCAGCCAGTTCAGTCCCTGAAAGTAGGGAGATCTTTCTGCCCGGGGATGTGGACACAAGTAAGAACAGAATTACAGTTTGCCTATCCGGTATACCAAGACCCACAAGGGAACAGGTACGAGGAACCGCTTGATTCTAAGGTGGTAAAATCTCTTGCAGAGTCGGTTCGTACCTATGGTACTACCGCTTCTTTTACAATGGCTCAAGTGGAAGCATTAAGCAGACATTGTATGACTCCAAGTGATTGGAGTGGCCTGGTCCGCGCCTGCTTAAGTCCAGGGCAATACTTAGACTGGAAAGATTTCTTGTTTGAGTATGCCACTGAGCAAGCAGCCAATAATCAGAGAGATGGAAATCCAGCCTGGGATAGAGATATGCTGCTTGGGCAGGGGAGATTTGCCAACCAGCAGATAGGATATCCTATTCAGATTTATGAGCAAATAAACAAGATAGCTATCAAGGCTTGGAGATCTCTTCCTAATAAAGGGGAGGTGAGTGGGAACTTAACTAAGATTCTACAGGGCCCCATGGAGCCCTTTTCAGATTTTGTAGCACGAATGGTGGAAGCAGCAGGGAAGATTTTTGGTGACCCGGATGCTGCTTTGCCACTAATAAAACAGTTGGTCTATGAGCAATGTACCAAAGAATGTAGAGCCGTTATCACCCCTTATAAGAATAAAGGCCTAGAAGCCTGGATGAAAGTGTGTAGAGAACTTGGAGGGCCGTTAACTAATGCTGGTCTCGCTGCCGCAGTAATACAGCTGGCCAGAAAAGGTGGAGGAAGTTCAGGAGTTTGTTTTAAGTGTGGCAAGATGGGACACTTTAAAAGACAGTGCCCCAGGGGAAGGAGTACAGTAAGTACAGGAAGTGTACAATGCCCCAGGCGGCCGGGGTTATGCCCAAAATGTAAAAAAGGGAACCATTGGGCTAATGAATGCTGTTCAGTGATAGACATCCATGGCCAGCCTTTAACTCAAGGTTATGGTGGCGCTCGTCCAAAAAACGGACAGCGGGGCCCACGACCTCAGGGCCCACAAATATATGGGGCAGTAGAGAATCAGGACAAAGAACAGAATCAAGAGAGATGACCAACCCTCCGCCATCCGAGAGACTGCGGAGAGCCACTGCAGGCTCAGCAGGATTGGACTTCTGCTCCACCACCAGACTCGTATTAACACCCCAGATGGGGGTCCAGTTAATTGAAAAAGATTTTAAAGGACCCCTTGAACCTGGTACAGTTGGTTTGTTGTTGGGGAGGTCATCATCAGCCTTGAGAGGACTTATTGTCCATCCTGGAGTTATAGATCCAGATTATACAGGAGTGGTTAAGATCATGGTAGCCTCCCCCCGTGGTATAACGGCTATCTCTCCTGGAGATAGAATTGCTCAATTGATCATGTTGCCGAGCTTACATGACCGCTATGCAGCAAAGGATAGAGAGAGAGGAAAAGATGGTTTTGGGTCCACGGGCACGGATCTGACTTTTCTCTCCTTGGATTTGGACCAACGCCCTGTCTTGGAGTTAAAAGTTGATGGTAAAAAGATCTTGGGCCTTTTGGATACTGGGGCTGATAGGAGTATCATAGCAAAGAAAGACTGGCCTTCAGGTTGGCCCGTACAAGCCTCTTCTCAAACACTTCAAGGCCTGGGTTATGCTAAGACTCCAGATATGAGTGCAAGATTATTAAAGTGGCAGGACCAAGAAAATCACTCAGGAGAAATGCAGCCATATGTACTTGAGCTCCCTATCTCCCTTTGGGGAAGAGACCTTTTAAAGGATATGGGATTTAAATTGAGTAATGACTATTCTGATTCAGCCCAACGTATGATGCAAGATATGGGATATGCTCCAGGCTTTGGAATAGGAAAATATTTGCAAGGACGAAAGAGTCCCATATCTATGCAGCAAAGACAAAAGAAACAGGGCCTGGGTTTTTCCTAGGGGCCACTGAGGAGGGCATTCCCATAACTTGGAAGACGGAGGATCCAGTATGGGTTCCTCAGTGGCCACTTTCCTCTGTAAAATTAAATGCAGCCAAAGATTTGGTGGATGAACAGATGTCTTTAAAGCATATAAAACCATCTGTATCTCCCTGGAATACACCTATCTTTGTCATTAAAAAGAAATCTGGAAAATGGAGATTATTGCATGACCTGCGTGCCATAAATCAACAAATGCAGATCATGGGCCCAATGCAGCGCGGCTTGCCGCTTTTATCATCTTTGCCAGCCTCATGGCTCATTATAGTTATAGATATAAGAGATTGTTTTTTCTCCATCCCTTTGTGTGCCAAAGATAGTGAGAGATTTGCATTTACTGTTCCATCCTGTAACCATGAGGAACCTGATCAGAGGTTTGAATGGGTAGTATTACCCCAGGGCATGGCAAACAGCCCCACTATGTGCCAACTATATGTGGGGGAAGCCATTGCTCCCTTGAGAAAGAATTTTCCAGATTTGAGATGTGTTCATTATATGGATGATATCTTACTGGCAGCTAAGAGTGAACAAATTAGATCGGGCCTATGAAGAATTAGTTCAATTATTAAAAAAGAAAAGGTTGTTTATTGCTCCTGATAAGGTTCAAAAGGAAAATGTGGTTAATTATTTAGGAGCGAAGGTTGGACCTGAAAAGATAATACCTCAAAAGATTGAGATAAGAAAAGATAATTTAAAGACTTTAAATGATTTTCAAAGGTTTTTAGGAGATATCAATTGGGTAAGAGGCTATTTGAAGCTACCAAATTATGAAATAAGACCTCTATATGATATTTTGAAAGGTGATTTAGCACTTAATTCTCCTAGGCAATTAACAGAAGAAGCAAGAAAAGCTTTATGTAAAGTGGAAGAAAGGTTACAGAGTGCCTTCCTAAAGAGATGGCAGGAAGGACAGCCCATTGCATTGTGCATATTTGCCACCTATGGTCAACCTACAGGATTGTTATGGCAGGACGGACCATTATTATGGACCTATTCAAAGATTTCTCCGAAAAAATCCATAGAACATTATCCCACTGCACTTGCTGCTTTAGCCTTGAATGGTATCCAACAATGCTTGCAGTCTTTTGGAGTTGCTCCTGCCAGTATAATAGTGCCCTATTCCAGTTATCAAATTAAGATTTTGTGTGGCACTGTAGATGACTGGGCAATATTGCAATGTAGCTTTGAAGGAGTGATTGATAACCATTATCCTAAACATCCATTGCTATCATTTTTTAAGGAGCACCCAGTGATATTCCCTAAGGTTACTTCAGCAGTACCACTTCAAGGATCACCAAATGTGTTTACTGATGGCTCAAAGACAGGCTGTGGAGCTTATGTGATAGAAAGACAAGAGCCCGTGTTATGTCAATTTCAACCGGGCTCCCCCCAAATAGTAGAGTTGAAAATAGTAATGGAGGTGTTTAAAAAATGTCAATTTGCATTCAATTTGATTTCAGATTCAGTTTATGTGGTCAACGCAGTGAAAGTATTAGAATTAGCAGGTCCTATTAAGAATAGTAGTACTGTATGTGCCTTATTACAAGAGTTACAAGTTTTAATCTGGCAGAGAAAAAGGTGTTTTTATATTCAACATATCAGAGCACATACAGGATTACCTGGACCATTAAGTGAGGGTAATAATAAAGTTGATCAATGGACCAGGATGGAATGCATTTTTTGGAGCTCATTCCTGGATTAAGGCAGACAGTTTCACCAATTATTTCATGTAAATGCAAAAACTCTACAGCAGAAATTCCATTTGTCTAGAGCAGATGCTAGACAAGTGGTTTTGGACTGTCCTCAGTGTGTGATTCATCATCATCCTCCCAGTGTGGGAGTGAGCCCTAGAGGGTTGATGCCACTCAAAATCTGGCAAATGGACGTTACCCACATTTCAGAGTTTGGAACCTTAAAATATATTCATGTATCTGTGGATACCTGCTCAGGTATCATACATGCTACACCTATGAGTGGAGAAAAGGCTCGCAATGTCATAGGACATTGCTTAGAAGCCTGGGCTGCATGGGGAAAACCACAGCAGCTTAAAACGGACAATGGACCAGCCTATACGGCACAGTCCTTTGTCTCCTTCTGCAACCAGATGGAGGTACAGCTTAATCACGGATTACCATACAATCCTCAAGGACAAGGAATTGTGGAGCGTGCTCATCGCACCTTGAAAGAATGCTTGCAAAAACAAAAAGGGGGAATAGGCCAAGGCCGTACCCCCAAGGAGAGAATATCTTTAGCCTTATTTACTTTAAATTTTTTCAATTTGGATGCTCAAAGCCGCTCAGCAGCGGACAGACATCAGGATTCCCGTGGTTCACCTAAAAGTATGGTGAAGTGGAAGGACATTCTGACAGGCTCTTGGCGGGGGCCTGACCCCGTGCTAACATGGGCGAGAGGGTCTGTTTGTGTTTTTCCTCAGGATCAACAAGATCCAGTGTGGGTGCCTGAACGCCTTGTGAGGAAGATTCGTCATGAAGACCTTCCTAAGGATCCTGGTGTTAGTAGCAGTGAGTATGTCAGGAATGACCGAGCCGAGATGGGGGATCCTGTCGATATTCCCAAAGCCGATGCCGGTCAGACATGATGCAACTGTGTTTCCATGCTTATTTAGCAGTAATAGAAGCTTAGGCTTACCCTACCTTCCCTTTGATGATCAGAGAAGCCCTATAGAGGGTACTAGAAATGTCAGCTTGAAGGGTAGTTTTGCTTTTTAATGAGCTTCAATAGGTCAGATGATACAGAATGCATTAAATTGTCTCAGCAGTCAGCAGATTTTTTACCACAACTGAGGTTTGGGGGTAGGAGTGGTGGTTTGTTTTCAGGCAATGGTTCTCGCCTTGAAGGATGGTGGCCCACACGAGTCTCTGACTGGGTCCCCCAGACAGCCACGCTGGGCACCTTTTTGTAGAGAATCCACAGGAGAGGAAGGACCTTTTCCCTGGACTGGATGTCAAGAGCGCAGAGCAGTTTGGGTTCAACAAGATTATTTTTTTTTTGTTTTTTGGTTTTTCGAGACAGGGTTTCTCTGAATATCTCTGGCTGCCCTGGACTCGCTTTGTAGACCAGGCTGGCCTCGAACTCACAAAGATCCACCTGCCTCTGCCTCCCAAGTGCTGGGATTAAAGGCGTGCGCCACCACCACCCGGCTCAACAAGATTATTTTTCCTTTAGCCCCATGATTAGTAGTATAGTGAATAAGTCTTGTACAGGAATGCTTGATATATCTATTAGGGATCCTCAGCAGACTGCCACCAATCCTTTTGATTTGTGGCTTTTGTGTGGAGTAAATGGAAGTTGCATGGACTTGGGACCTGTCATTATGCTTGGGGGAGGAATTTATCAAAGAGGTAATTTTTCCCTAGGGTCTGCTACCAGATTGGATTTCTCTAGCGGTAGTGGCTCTGGTACTTGGAATTCTTTATTTCATTCTTACCGCAACAAGAACTTTTCAGCTTCGCCAGTATATCTCTGGCCTCCTTTTCTGTGGATTGTAAGTAATGGGAGTGCATCCTTAGGTGAAGAAAAGTTAGTATGCACTCCAGGCACATGTTTTTATGCCCTATGCTGGAATGCCACAGCCTTTCCTGTGGCTGTGGTGACTAGAATGCCTCGATATGTACCAGTTCCTGTAGAGGCTCCTAATACCATGATGCTATTCAGATTTAAAAGAGACTTTGGCATCATTGCAGCTATTGTTACTGCTATCACTGTTGCTGCTGTGGGAGCTACTGCCTCAGCTATTGCCTTGTCTAGTTCTATACAGACTGCCAATGCCCTGAATAACATCTCAGCCACTGTGGCACAGGCATTGGATACTCAGACCTCTATGAATTCTCATCTCAAAGGAGGTCTTATGATAGTTAATCAACGTATAGATTTAATACAAGAACAGATTGATTCTCTTTGGCAACTAGCACAGTTGGGGTGTGAGTGGAAATTGCAAGGTTTGTGTGTTACTTCTGTGCAATATCAAAATTATACAAAAGCTGCTAATTTGTCTAGACAATTGTCAAAGTTCCTCTTACAGGATTGGTCGGCTGAATTTGAAAATTTGATGAGAGAGCTGAGAGCGACAATCATCCACATCAACTCCACTCGGGTGGATCTGAGCCTGGCTACTGGCTTGACTTCTTGGATACAGACGGCTATGGATCATCTTAAGGAGTGGGTGGGTGTAGGCTCTTTGGCGATACTAATGATACTAGCCTCTCTGGTTTGCCTATGGTGCATCTACAAAATGAGAGCCACACAAAAGCGTAATGCAGCTATGATTATACAAGCCCTTGTCGCCATTGAGGCGGGCCAGTCCCCTCAGGCATGGCTTGCTGCCGTGAAGTAAATCTTCACTAAGCATAGTCCCTGCCCACTGAGGAATTCGTTCCACGGATATTAGGGTCTGGCAAGTCAGTGATGGAGTTGACGGGTAAGTCTCGGCCACCTAAGACAGGGCAGTCCCGAGTGGGGAGGCTGACCCAGAGACGGGTAAGAGTTTGAGCACCGCCCTCCTACAGGCTCAGGCCCACCGTGAGATCCCCAGATAGAGGGATTACGAAGCCTTTCCAGGGACTTTTACCAACTTTAGAAAAAATAAAAAAGGAGGAACTGTAGAGAGCTGCGAAGTGCCGCGCCCTAAAGATGGCGCTGGTCTCCGCCTTCCACCAGCCCGACGGTGAGCGCTCTCTATGATAATAAGTTCATATTTGGCAAAGACCGCTGATCTGGCTTGCTTCCGCATACGTAGACCTCTAAGATAGCACCACTTGGCTTTACTTGACTGGCTGTTCATTTAGTATTTAGCCTGTGGGTTGGGTCTGCCCCATGATTCAGAAGACTGTTTTCAAGGGACCTGAATAAACTGCTTGAGAAGAGCTTTTGAGAGTTGCGTCGTTCTTGCTGGTCGAGGTCGACGCGACATTTGACAATTTCATATATGTATATAATGCATTTTGGATATATATAACCCTTATTCCCCAACTCCAACTCCTCCCAGACTGTCCCCTCCCCCAATATCTCCCTCTAAACCTCATGTTATTTTAAATCCACTGTATTCCAGATAGGACTTCTAGTGTGTGCGTAGGTGTAGGTTGTCTAGTGGAACATGGGTAGCTTAGCAGGGACCATGTCCCTGAAAAAAACTGCCTGCCTATCCTCTTGCCGCCAACAACTTCTCTGCTGGACTAGGGCTTTTGGAACCAGCTTCCCACTCTGCTTGAATTTTGACTGGCTTGATCTTGACCTTTGCTTGGGATTTCTCTAGGAGCTGAGGTGGATTTTAAATGGTAATATTTGTTGATTTTGTTTCTCCACTAGCCTTTCCAAGAGAAGAAAAGGTGACTGTCTTGTGCACTATGAGAGTCCTACAGAAGGGGTTGTCTTTTCCCCTTATGAATAGCATGGCAGGCAGCTGGATCTGATTTCTCTCTCTTCATTGAACTTGCTGCTCAGTTCTTCTAAGAGGCGATGAAAACTGTTGAGGGAGACTTATGGCCTGATTTGTAAGAGTCAGCCCTTTCCTTCTCCAGAGCATGCTGCTCCCCAACACTGCTCTCCCTTGGGGGCACCATTCAGACTCTGGCTTTTCCAGGCAGAGCCAGAAGCTCTAATTACTTCACTTTCAATCCATTTTGAAACCTCAAAGACTGAAATTGTCTCTTCAGATCCACACAGACACCAAGCAGACATGGAAAGGCAATTGCTGTGTATCGATCTGCAGCCACTGCACTCTAAGCCCATCGCTTGCTTTTGTAACCTAAGTAATGGTCAAATACTGTTGCCAATACACACATAGAAAAATAAAATGTGTCAACAGATACCTTGGAGAGTAGGAGCAATGCTGTGTTGAAAAAGTTTCCATAGTCTTGGTAAATGCCAGGTGTTATTATTCACTGTCTTATCTAAGAAGGAAGCAGACCAATTCCACTGTGAAAGCTGGATGCAGTTGTGGATCTTGCATTTGGTCAATGAACTGTAGTGGATGGAGGAGTTGGGGAGACAGCACAGTGAGTAAAGCAGTTCCTACAAAAACATGAAGACCAGGATTCTGATGAGCACCCATAAGAAAAGCAAAACAAAACCAGAAAGGTGTGGCAGCCAGCTGGTAGTCCCCTGGAGGCAGAGATGGGTGAAGGTGGTTCTGGGCCAAGCCTCCTGGCTAGACTAGCTGAATTAACTGCTGTAGATTCAATGAATATACTGCCTCAGTAAGTAAAACAGAGTGACAAAGGAAGACACATGACATCAACTTCCACATGTTCCCATATGTGCATTCTGACCCACTGAGACTTATGCCCACACACTTGTGAATGTGCATACACATGAGACAGAAAGAAAGAGAAACAGAGAGACAGAGACAGACAGATAGAGACAGAGAGAGACAGATATAGAGACACACAGACAGATAGAGAAATGTAGTGGATATAGCTAACATCCAATGACCTTTCTCTACTTCAACCTATAGAAAAAATCATATTTTTTGAAACATTTGAAAAGCAACTATTCAAACTATAAGCATGGTTACTTATTCCCTCTCCTAACCTCATCTGAATTGATCTCTATTGATATTTGTAGTTCAATGTCCTAAACAGACTGTTGAGAAAACAAACACACGTACATGAAATATTTACATGCTTTCTATGCCCAATGGAAGTCTTAGTGACTTCTCTTATAGTAAATTCATCAGCATTCACACCCCATATTTTTATGTTGACTTTGTTTAATGCAGAACATGCCACATAGTCTTCCTCTCATCACCATTTTATAGTATTGTTTTATACAAGTTAGTTATTTCACTCAGAGAACCTGCTACATTTGTTACTGAGGAAATCTTGTGTATATGTACACATTTATTTGAGGTATAGTTGTATCCAAATGTTGGATATACAGCTTCCAGAACTTTAATAAAACATTTTTCCCTTTTTAACGTTTTTATTTCTTTTTAATTAATTATTTGGGAATTTCACATCATGAATCTTGAACACACTCACTTCCCAGTTCTCTCAGGTCCTCCCCTCCTCCCATCAAAAATAGAGTCCAATTTGTGTTGCCCATATACTCCTGGAGTGTGGTTAAATTCCTGGTGGCCAGTCCCCTAAAGAAAACAGAGTCCTTTCCCACTTCTACCCCTGTCAGTAGCCATCAATTGTGAAAAACTACACTTCAGCACCCCATCACAATTTTTAAGAGTTCTCTTTGAAGGCTTTCTGTCTAAGCTGTTACTTTTTTTAGGGTTTGGGGTGGGGTAGGAGTAGGAGTTGTCACAAAAGCCTTCAATGTCTCTCTCAACTGTGAGTTTACAGTCATCAATACCACTGCAAAAGTTGCTTTCTTGCCCTTTATAGTTAGCAGGAGCGATGTTTATGGGCTCCCCAGTGGTGTCTGACAACAGCGAAGACCATAACTATCCACATGATCTTCATTGGCCTCCATCTTCAGTGCATGCTACTGACCTCAGCAAGAACTCTGGTGGCAGTGGATAAACACAACGCTTTGCTCCAGCGTGGGCTATGGACACAGTCATAGCCCTCAGTGGCAGCATGGCCCATGGACATCAACATCACCTCAAGTGGTACCACAGACCAAGGACATCTGTAAGGCCTTTGGTGGTAACATAGGCCACAGACATCAACATGGCTGCCAGCCACTGGAGGACGATGGACATCCACATGAACCTTAGACTTCAACACGGTCTGGACAGTGTGCCATGGAGGTCTTTCGAGAAGGTTCAATTCAGAAAGTAAACTGTTTTTTATCTTGGTCATTCTGTTGTTGTAATGATGAGGCTGGGCAAGCTCTGGGTTGCTACACACCACCCCTTTGGCCCTACTCAGCAAGGACATGGTCCCTCATCCACTGCAGTTTTCTCTCACACCTACCACCTTGGTTTAGTCTCTAGTTCTGCCTATCTCCACTGAGCACTCCCACTCTGTTCCTCCATATTTCCCAGGTCTGCTATCACATTTTTTTTTTTTTTTACCATAGTGGCATTGGAAACTGCAGTTTGTCGCTGCAGCTGCCTGAGCTCTCTGTCTATTCAGTAGTGACCTGTTTCTGCCAGAACTGCAGGTTGCTGCACATCTCCCTCTTGTTGTCGGTGCTGGCACCTCCATGGCTCATCAGGTATGACCTTTGTACTTAAAGCCTGCTGACTGACTGAGATGTGGTGGTGTAGGATGTGTTCTGCCATCTTTCCAGTTTCATGAGCCCTCTTTTTAAAAAAAGCATCTTCACATAAGATTTGCCTTTTTCCTGCTTTGTTCTGGAGATATGATGGCCTCTGCTGACTCCTTTTCTGCTGCCTCGACATCCTTTGGAGCTTCCATGGGTCCCTCAGGCTCCTCAGGGTTATACAAAGTGGGGCTGGTGACCACTGCCATCTTTGTTTTTCCCACATTACCCCCATCACCTAATCTATGGTTTTTTATGGCTTGATCTTATTGCTACATTTGTCAAATGCAAGAATTTTACAAATAGAATCTCTGTAAGAGATAAATCAAAGAGAACACAACAAAATAGAATCGTACATTATATAGCAGATTGAAAAAAAGTCAGAAAATTGCGATTCTGTGATGTATGAGAAAAAGGAGTGAAAGAACTATAACCAGCCAAGGAAAGACTGACACAAATTTGTGGGCATCAGATTCATAACTACACAGTGAGAACTGGAATTCCAAAATTTTAAAGATAAAAATGGAAAACAATAACAAATCAACAAATGTAATCAGCCCATTCAATGCCTGAGCAAATGCCTAGGTTTGTCTTTAATAAATACAGTGTGAGAATACTATGTCCCAGGTGATGGTTAGTATCAATTGTCAACTTGACAAAATTTAGAGTCACCTGGGATACCTATGGCGGAGTATTTTGCTTATGTTAACTGAGGTGGAAAAACCGTGGGTGGTACCATTCCCTAATGAAGATCCTGGATTGTGTATTGTATAAGATTGGAGAAGGGAAGCTACACAGAAGCATACATACACTCACTATCTGCTCCATGACTGTGGAAGCAATGTGACCAAATGTTTCAAATTTCTGTTGTCTTGGACTCCTTCTCCATGGTGGTCTGTACCTTTGAACTGTGACCCAGAGTAAACCCTTTGTCCTTGGGTTGCTTTTGTCATAGTATGTTGTCACAGGAACAGGAAATGAAACTGAGCCAGCCGAGGACTATGTATGCCAGAACCATGTAAGTGTACTTGTTAAATACCCAGTTCTTGAGACACTGGTACTGTCCTTCTCAATTTGTTTGAGGTGAAAATTTTAACACTTCACTTTAAAGAAGTCCTTCAAGTGATTTAGAAGCATACTAAAGTCTGAGTTTGCCTACTTCAGATATTATGCAACTTCATAAAAGTAGTAGCCTTTGTTCTTACAGTCAGAGCCCTGAAATAGAAGGCAAGGCAGAAGGAACATGTATAAGTGTTCAAATATGTTATGTAGGATGTAGGTGTAATACTTTTAGAAGAAAGCAATGTAGAAAGCAGAAATGTGTTTGCTGCACTCCAAGAACTTAGAGGGAGGAATAGAATAGTAGACTGGATGGCCAACGAGGTTTCAGAGACTATCACTTGAAGAGTGTGGTGGTTTGAGTGAAAATGG
Source organism: Lophiomys imhausi (assembly GCA_907164525.1). Classification (NCBI taxonomy): domain Eukaryota; kingdom Metazoa; phylum Chordata; class Mammalia; order Rodentia; family Muridae; genus Lophiomys; species Lophiomys imhausi. The sequence continues at coordinate 157,578 of CAJQZJ010033256.1, read as the reverse complement.
CCCCTATAGGCTCTGAGGGAGTGGTACTATTAGGAATGTAACCTTGTTAGGGTAGGTGTGACGTTGTTGGAAGGAGTGTGTCACTGGGGATGGCCTTTGAGGTTTCAGATGCTCAAGCCAGGCCTGGTATCTCTTGCTACCATCTGCTGATCCAGATCCAGATGTAGATCTCTCCGCTCTTTCTCTAAAAACATGTTTGCCTGCATTCTGGCATGCTTCACACCATGATGACAATGGACTAAACCTCTGAATTGTAAGCCAACCCCAATGAAATGGTTTGCTTTATAAGAGTTGCCATGGTCATGGTGTCTCTTGACAGCAACAAAACCCTAAGACAAAGACAAAGACAAAGATTATCCTGTCATTTCAACTCTCTCTCTCTCTCGTGGGTGTGTGTGTGTGTGTTTGTGTAACCCAAAGAACAGCACCTCAGGTGCCATTCCTCATGAGTTATGACTCTTGCTTGGCATTATTGGTCTGGAGCTCACTGATTAGTCTTGGCTAGGTGGTCAGTTCATCAGAGACCCATCTATCCCAAACCTCCCCAGCATTTGGATTACAAGTGGAAACCCCCATATTTGACTTTTCTCTGTGGGTCCACCCCGGGTTGGAACCTCCACCCTGGGGATGGAACCCAGGTCCCCATATTTTCCTTACAAATAACTATCTTTTCCACCAAGCTCTTCAACACTTTTAAAGGAAATCAATAAATAACTAAAAATATTATTTTACTGGGACACATAGCACAGGACATTGGAGTAGCTGAAAAAAATTGAAATACAGAAAGCAGATGGGGCCCTGATTAGCCTAAAAATACTCTGATCCAGTCCAGCTCTGGGCAGAGCCAGGTATTGATGAAGTGAGATTAAGTGTATATACAGATAAAACAACAGAGAATGAGAGCATTTGATCTTATAGAGACTTCCTCCAGGTCAGGCAGTGGGCAACTATCCTGGCTGCCTGCCTGCCTTTCAATAATATTTTTATATAAAAAGTTTCTGAACAGGAGGCTTGAAGTTGGTGACATTTAACACAGTGAAGTGAAGTACCAAGGGAAGGACTGAAACCAATAATGAGTCAATTTTCCAAACAAAGTGATTAATTAGCACCATCTGCACCCCTTAGCCTAACCTCAGATATCTGGCTTTTCCCAAGGCCCTCTCCTTTACTATGATGTCTGAATGGCACAGATTTCTCAACTGCAACTAAGAACTGTTGTTAAACACATTGGACCATAATCTTCTTTTTTTTTTTTTTTTTGGTTTTTCGAGACAGGGTTTCTCTGAATATCTCTGGCTGTCCTGGACTCGCTTTGTAGACCAGGCTGGCCTCGAACTCACAAAGATCCGCCTGCCTCTGCCTCCCAAGTTCTGGGATTAAAGGCGTGCGCCACCACCGCCCGGCATGGACCATAATCTTCTAAAGAAGAGTATGAACCCAGCCAAACTGTTGGTCATGGGGTAGGATAACAGGAAGAAGAAAGACAACTTTCAGACATGGAAGTATGTAGGGAGTTAGATTAATTTAGATTTAGTAAATATCTGATACAGTCTCTTAATTCAGGGCATGAAGATCATCTTGGCTGTGAGCGATTAGCTTATCAGCTCCTGGAAAAACAAGGATAAAGTCAGGTGAAAACAGGAAACAAACAGGAGATTTAATGGACTGAAAAACAAGGTTGAAGCCAGGAAAAACAGGAAACACTTAATGGACTAGAAACAAAGTATTTGGCCTGGCATTGTTTTCAGCTTCTAAGTGGGCAGAGCCCAAATTAAGCTGAAACAGTGTTCCTCCTATTTAAGGACAGTGCATGGAGCCCCATCCAAGAGGCCCCCTGATGCTAGAGAGCTCTGAGAGTCCTGCTGAAAAAAGTGCTGGCCATCAGTTGATGGCCAGATCTCCCTGAGGCAGAAAGAAGCTGGTGAGCAAAGAAAGCCTCAGCAAGACAGCAAAAGGCCAAGGACTAAACCCTATGACTCAGCTTTTGCCTAGAGGGGTTGACCTGTCCGAACAGTGGCCTAAATGAAACTGTAGCTGGCTTTAAGGACTGAGGCAGAGTGGCAGAGTTGCTGATATGAAAGAAATAAGTTGGCCTACAGACAGCTGAGGTCTCCCAGAGAGAAGAAAGCATCAAGCCTTATTTAAGGTGAGACTGCGATATCCAATTTACCCTGATGAACCTGCATCTGAGATATTCCAGAAAAAAGACTGTTAAGTGTGTTAAGGGTCTACCACAGAAACTGTGTTCCTGATGACTAAGGACCTGCCCCAGAGACTGCATCCTTCTAAAAGGTTAGAAAAATAATTATCAATTGGATTAGTGGTTAGGTTAAAAGGGTTATAGGAATTTGTAGGGTTAATAGTTAAGAAATTGTTGGTATTTGTTATAAGTGAATATTGTTAATAAACAAATACTTAATAATAATTAAAAAATCAGTTACAGAAGTACTAAAACACTTGCCTTCTTTGGAAGCCACTGGGGGATTTTCATCACAATAAACAGCTGAACTAATAATGATAAGTCATTGATTCTGAAAGCAATGGGAAAAGTCAGAAAGCCCAGGATGAGAGGAGACCTAGAGAGCAGCCAGCAGGGAACAAAACAGAAGTCCCACTGTGGGGGGGGGGTGCTGAGAGACAGTTGGATTGCACATACTCCCTGAGGTTTCCAATCGCTCAAGCGCTTTGTGGCCTATGTAGATGTTGATACTAGTGACATATCCTTCCTGCTTCTCCTTTTTCTTGATTCTAAGCAAATGTATCATGCCTGTATTATTATTTTTTTTTGCTGGCTTATCATTTCCATTTTTTATATAAGAAGTATACTGCTTTTGGGGGATTATATAGTCAAATATTCCCCATCTTTGAGGAATCAGCATAGTTTCTATGCTCCCATTTGAGTTGTTTCTTCTAGCACCTAATGAAAAAGTAAAACTAATATTATATACAGAAATCTAGGTGATTTTATGTTACCTCTTATTTGCAGAAATTTTAGAAATTTACTGCTTTATTCTCTCGATTATTCACTAAGTAAGTTGAGAGGGCTGATTTTCCATTCCTGTTTAGTGGAAGCCAGGAGGAGTGAAACAACCTCCAATAACTACCATTTATAGAGAAGAATTTGCACTAGGCAATGCCTTAAAATAATTTTGAAATGTATTTATTTACATCTCAAATATGACTTCTTTCTAAAATGTTCAAAGTCTCATTTTCACAGCTGCAATTAAGTTACTTTTTAGGATAATGTTTCATTTGGCTGTATTATGTTAATAATCAGCTAGATGCTGTGTATCTCTTTCATCATTATATACTCATGAATTATTCAGGAGTGTTCTCTTGCAAATGAGGAGTGGAAGTATTCAGTTCCCTTTCTCCAAAAGGGTCAGGGATGCTGTGTTTTCGTTTAGAAGAGAGAAGGAGAGAGGGAGGAGAGAATGGAGAGAGAAAAAGAAGCTAGATTCTTTCCTCTCTTTCTCTTTTTTAAGGTCTTTTCAAATTTATTGAAGTGAACAATTGAAAATCACCCAACCAGCCAATAATTAGAAAATGTTCAAGTAAACTATAATACCTTTAGTTGACAAAATGATGTAGCTATCAAAAAATAATGGCTGGAAAACAACTACAGTTAAGTGAGAATATATTATATTTCTATAACAAGTGAAAAATCAAGATATAAAAATGTGTACATTGAAACCAGGCCTTAGAATCTTAATCTTGGACCAATAGTCTCCATAACTCTGAGGGAAAAGAAAACTGTGTTATTCACTCCATTCAGTCTGGTATTTTGCCATGACAGCTGCCATAGTTATTAATTATCCTTGTCATTATTTTGAAAGCAAAGGGAGACTGTCTGGAATATAACAGGTGTTCTCTGAGACAACCTTTCTGGTTGATTGGTTCTTCCTCTCACTCCAGGTAACTGTGGACTACTGTTTGTGTGTTCCCAGAAATCTGTGTTAAAATACATTTTTTCTGTAATTATGAAAAAAGGTGTACATTACACTTAAAGTAAAAAAAATAGTCATAAAAATAATCTAGAAGAAAATACAATAAAATGATAATAATTATATTACTATGGGGAAACGGTTGGTTTTTCACAGATTTGAATGTCATGGTTTGAAGATTCCTCACGGGCTTATGTGTGGAGTGCTTGGTCTCTAGCCAGTGGTGCTATTTGGGGGAGTTTACAGAAACTCTGGGGGCGGATCATAGATGGAGGAAGTGACCATAACAGGTGTGGCTTGGGGGGTGGGTCATAGATGGAGGAAGTAACCATAACAGGTGTGGCTTTGAGAGTCCCTTCCCAGGTTTTTTCTTCCAGTCTGCCAAGAGGTGAATGATTTTCTCTTCACATGCTTTCAAGATGTTCTGCCTCACCCAGATTCAGCATTAAAGAAGTATAATTAACATTATTGCCTCTTTATTTCTTTGAGAAACATCCATTTGGGAAGATATAAATATAAAATGTAGGCATAGTAATAAATGATGTGTCAAACTTTCCTTTGTGATAATTGCTGTACTTCTCTTCCCTTTAAACTGAAGCATTCCATTCTAGAGGGAGGAGGAAGGTGCATAAGAGTTGAGATAAACATAATTTACAAAGTTAAGGAAGCTTTTGAAAGTTACAAGATATATAAGACTACTTACTCTCCGAGGTTATGTAAGCAATAACTGTTGTGGAGAAGAGCTGTCTGGCTCTCTGATGTGACTACAAGTTGTACAAGGGATGTAGCCTTGGTGAGTCATCACAACCATGGGTGGGCTTTTCACCGATGCAGCTGCCTGTCTTTGAGTCACCCAGGCTCCTCTAAGTAACCCCTGACCCACACTCCTGTAAGTAAACCCAGTAAACTCATTGTTTCCCTAAACTAAACTTGGATAGAATAATTTCTTTGATTTGGCTTCGGTGCCTTATCTGGAGTAAATAGACATTTATTCATGTTTCTCTAGGAAAGGTCACTCAACTATATCAAAATGAACTGGCATATAATTTAAACGAACAAAATTTCACTGAGATTGTAAGTGAAAATACCAGTAGCTTAAATACTTAATAGGCAATTTCATTTATTCTTCTTATAATCAACTCAACAATCATGAGAAAAAATTTTACAAACACAGAACTAAATCTCAAGCTATGTAAATTTCCCACACTTACTTTATATAGTTTCTGGAATTATACCTTTATAAAAGTAGAATTTTGCTTCAGCCAGGAAAAGTTACAGCCAGAATAGAAAGGGAAACAGTAGATAAACCCTATGTATGAACTCAGGCTTTATCCTTTACATATTAATGCATTAATTACATCATTAGCCAACTCATTAATTATGAGTTAACATTAATCATTAATCCATTATATATTAAATAATATCTAATTCTGACAAAATGGAAGATTGAGCCTGTGTTGACTTAAAGTTCATACTAGGCCATTTAAGAAGAATTTCTTAGGCGCTCACTGTCAGAACACACTTCATGAATGAATCTGAGTGAGGAGATCTCTAAGAACTTATGAGAAAACAAGTAAACAAGACAGAATCTTGTAACTTCTGTTCCTCCATAACTTGTATCTGCTCATGGAATGTGTTTTGTGTTCCTTCTTCAAATTACCCATCATTTTACTGTTACTATTTAGATGATCCTGAACTCATGTGACCTTGCCCTTGTAACTGTTTATATCTTGAACTCAAGTGAACTTGCTCACGTGACCTTGTTGAACCCTTAGAATGCCCTCAGAATATAAATTGTCTGATGCCCTGAACAGAGTTGGCTGTGCATAAAACTTCAGTCTGCCTCTTTTTTGGGTTCAAACCACAAACTAGAGAGGTAACACCTAACCACGATGGTTCTGGAAACTCTTTCAGATTTGAGATAAAGGTAAAATGAAACCACCTCCTACCTGCACGGAGCTTCAGTTCTTGTGCCAGGAGGAGCCAACAAGCTGAGGTAATGCAGAGAAAAGCACAAGAGAGAATGGGACTAAGCACAAAGAAAACTTTTGCTTAAATAAACTTGGAAGACTTTGCTGAGAAAGTGAAGTCTGAGCAGCAGCTTGAAGCAGGAAAGGAACTATTTAAATCTGAGCAAGGACATTTGGAGCAGAGAACACTCATGGAACAGTGAGGAGAATGGAACAGAATTAGAGAAGGTGTTGTATACAGGGATGGTATTAAGGAATTGCTTTGTCACATTTAATTTTCAGCACACCATTCTTGTTGTTCTGTATAGAAAGATTATAGAGGAAACGGAAGATCCAGGAGCCCCCAGTAGGAGGCGAATTAGTAACAAAGATGGTTGATACTTCCTAACTTTCTATCACTTTGGGTACCACAGATAGTCTCCAAGAGGTATTTCCGAAATGTTTGCAATAATAAAAATACTGAAGTAATGCTTTTATGCTTATTAACTGTACATTGAATTATCTCAGTGCGAATTTCAAAAGAAGTATTCAAAATTACTAATTTCACTGTCTTCCTCCTTCACTCATTTCCAAAAGAGAAGGACAGTTTTCAGTGTATGAGTATACCTGTCTCATCTTAGCTCCAAGTTCATTGCCATTAACTATTGCTTTCTTGTGTGTGTGTGTGTGTGTGTGTGTGTGCACATGTGTATGGAGGACAGGAAGGCTTCCTCAATCGCACCCCACCTTGATTTTTTGAGACAGGCTCTTTCATTGAATCTGGAGTGCATTAGAATGGCTAGACAGGCTGGCTAGCACAGCCCAGCAGTCCTTCTGTTTCTATTTCCCCAGTGCTGGAAGTACAGGTGTGTGTGACACCATGCTTGGAGTTTTATGTGGGTCCTGGCTTAGCATCCAAACTTTTTGGCCCCCATCCTTGAGTAGCGAGCTCTTTGCTAACATACTTATCTCCTCAACTCCCTAGTTCTTCTACATTTAAAAGCAGCCGGTAGATGGAAATAGTGACTCAAGCATGTCTCATTAATACTTATTTGAAATCTCTTGGAGTTGAATGTATTTTCACATTAATTTATTGCTTTGTGTTCTCTGGAGTGAGCTTTGTATTCTTGTACCTTATTCATTGGATATGTCTGTTGAATGCCACAGCTCCTTAGTTGTGAGCAGATATTGACAGCTGGGATTTACAAAACTTTCTTCTATTGGATTGTCCCAGATGGCAGTGCCAAGTAAAATTCAGCAGGGGAGAAGGAGAGGCATGAAGGCGCTTCAGGTAAGAGGAGAGGGGGTTTCAGAAGTGTGCTTCTAAGTGGAAGAGGTGTCTGTCTCTACTGTGGGAGCCTCCTGGAGCTACCTTTGGCAACATTGTTTTACTTTAACAACCTGCCACAGGCCCACCCATCCGTGCTTTCTATTATGCTCATGGAAAATAAAAGGATACATTTATCCAATCACAACGTGCTATAAATATGATGAAAAGATAAAGTGTAATTCAAGGAAATGGCAAAGAAGGGACGAATGACTGGAGCCTTTCTTAATTAAAGGAGCCTGAAGAGAAAAGATATCCACAGGCACTTAGAATGTCATGTCTCTGGTAAAGCGCAGTAGAAATTGCTGCTATTACTGCCTACCTCCAAGATGGTCCACATCCTTCCTGTTTGGTGAGCTGTAATATCCCGTCAGTCAGGAAGTAGCTTTCCTCTTGGTATCTGTCAAGATGGCTAGGTTAGGTCAGAGAGACGAAGGAATAACTTTCTCCTTCAGTCCTTGACAGTGCTGCCCACTTCTTGAGGAAGAGGAAAATATCTGTGCTTGCTTGAAGATCAAATAATAAGATAATCACCGTGCATTGTTTTGCCATTCTTTCCATGGTACTGAACTGGTTGTAGTCATCATGGATCAGGAGAAACCGCTCCTTCCTGATCCTGTGACTCATGATGTGTGAGGCGCTAACACAGCATAATATACAATGTAGCCATAATGCAATCTGTGTTGCAGCAATCAGAAGTCCCATCAATGCTGCATGAAGAGTTCCTTATATGCACAGAGGCTCCTGTGGTACAGAGGAAGCATGAAAACCTGGCTTCGTTTGGCTTTCTAGCACTGGTCACCTTTTCCATCATGTTGGCTTATTCGTGCACATTTATTCTCATTTAAATGGATACTAGGGGGCTGGATATCCTTTAGTGGCCAAAAGGGGTTAATGCTAGTTACATTTCTGTTACAATTTAATCCTCAAAAACCCACAATGTAGTGAAGCACAAATACAGGGGAGTTGGATGTCTGGATGTTACCAGTTTAATGCACATAGCTTATACACCCTTCCTTACTGCTCTGTAACATCTTAGGAGAGATGTGAGCATGCTCCATTGCCAGAAGAAGCATAAGGTTTTACTACTAACTGGCTGCAGACTGTCTTAGTGTTTGGAATACCCCCTTTCTAATTTTTTTTTAATCTTTTACTATTCCCTCTCTGTTTGTTAGCTTATCTGAACTGGCCTTAGGCCCTGTCACTTACTCCTTTCCTTTTGCTTTACTTTTTTTTCCTTCCCAGGTAGTCAAAAGTGGGGACCCTACTGTTCTTAGGGCTACTCTAGAGGGTGATGAGGGATCAGAGCCGGAGGCACTTCATCATCTTCCACACGATCTGGATTAATCTTTGCAGAGCTTTGGCAATGGGAGCACAGTTATATAAAATCAAAATGCAAAAAATTGGTCATTCTCATATCCAAGTTATGATGTAATTATGCAAAAATAGCCTCTTCTAATAGGAGGTGGACTGAGAAGTAGCAAGCAGGTACAGGTGACCAGTCATAGCTAATCTCATAAGGTTCCTTAAGGCAAGACAGTTCACAGCAGACATTTCCCAGACACTGTGTCAAAATGGTATATTTGCTAACGCAGTGTTTTTGAGGGTTAGACAAGTTAAAGATCATCACAGCTCCAACCTAGCAGAGAAATTTAGTGAGTTAGAAACAATCAAGTTAACCAACCAACCAACCAACCAACCAGTCGGCCAACCAGTCGACCAACAGAAGTGAATATCTTTCTTTTTTTTATGTTTATTTATTACTTCAGGTTACATCTCCATCACAGTTCCCTCTTTCCACCCCTCCCAGTCCTGCCCTCCCACCTTCTACTCCCTATCCCTTCCATCCCATCCTCCTCCTCTGTAGTGGAGTGTCCCTACATATCAGCCCCCACCCCCGCCCCAGTTAGCAGTCATGTGAATATCTTTCTTTTCCCAGGTTCTTTCTAATGTAAGTAAAAGAAATTATAAACCCAACAGTAGTGCCTACTTTTACCCAATTGATGGGGTACAAGGCTTACTTATCCTTCGCACAATCTGAGTCTCATAGCATTGTCACCTTGAGGGAAAAGTATCCATAATTTAGGCTTTCACAGTCTTTGCCAGGTCTGCAGGAGCTCCCTCTGGGCTCATGTAGTGGAATTCTGTGAAGCTCATTCTCACTGAAGAGATAAGCCATACATTGTGCTGGGTTTCAGAACTGCTTCTTCCAAAATGATCCCTCATGAAAGAAGGTGTTGGTGGCACCCCTGAGCCTGTTAACATCTTGCTACATTAAAACGAACTTCTACTCAATAAAAGTTGTTTGTCTAAATGGCCTAGATATGTATGCTTGAATACCCTCTATTTTCTCCATTTTCCCTAAAAAAAAAAAGGCATTTTAAAGTTACATCACGATAAGGACTTGTACCCATTTCTCTTGTAATTATTTTAATTACACTTACTATAATCATTGCTTTTCAGAGTCAGCCAACTAAGCTTTAGATGAAGCTTTTACTCTAGGAATCAAAGAACTTTTCCTTTGAAATGATATAAAAAGATGCAACATATTATGTACTAAGAAAATTAGTTGTTTTTCCCCCTCCAGAGTGCCAAAGAATCTCTTTCATCTCCTGTATTCTCAGTACTTCATTACTGCTTCATATTTGAACCCATCCCCTCGACAGGCTCATCTGGCCCTGTTTCACCATCTTCACATAAATCCAAAGCTTTCCCAAAGTTCTTTGAAATATGGTAAATCTTTTTTTTTGTTTTTAAATCTCATTTTTAGCATGATTTTATACAACAAAGTAATAAAATACCCCACCATCCTTCAAATACAAAAGCAGTTCATACTTCAGTTTTCAACGTTATTTTGGTTAGTTCGTATCTAGTTTATTTTTTTTTCCCTTACCAGTAAGAGGAAGCCAATTCCCATCAGGAACAGGGCATGAGTTTCTAGGGGAGCAACGTTTGCAATAGTGGGTGCCACTAAAAATGCGTATTAAGCTCTAAGCTGTCAAAGTTTTTGAATTAGCTGTCCTCCTACCACTCTTTTGTTTCTTCTTCCACCACTGGAGAATTTCTCCCCTTTGAACTTTTTCTTTCATATAACATTTATGTTTGCTGAGTGCAGTTCTGTGAGTTCCCCGTGCTGTTCTTGTACCTTGAAGGTGAAGGTGAGTTACTTTATCTGTGTTTAACCTCATTCTGTGTCTTCTTTGTTCCAGGGCCCCAGGCCCACCTGGCCTAGTAAACATTGCTAAATCAGAATCCAGTGAATGCTGTGTGGACTGTGGAGGACATTTCCTTTTCAAGAGGCTGTTGCTGGGTTCATGTCTTTGTGGGTAGGGCCCAGAACTTTTCACATAGAGCATGTTCTGACACACAGCTGGAGCAACCTGCCTGCAAAGAGCAGCCCCCATTTGTTTAACACTGTCTCCCTTCTGGAGCATTTGTTTAAATAGATGAGACGAGTTCTCCTGTCTACACTAGCTCTGCTCTCATGTCAGGGAGAAAAGCAGTTTCAAAGCTGCACCTCTGTGGTTTGAAGGCCTCTTTGAAGATGTGACAGTGGCAGGTGACAAAACAAAGGACCCAGCCAGGTTCCATCCTCAAACTGCCACCACAACGAAGTACCTCAGACTTCTCAGTGAGAATGAAGTGGTCCATAAATTCAAAGATGTGCTTCTGGAAGGGATAAAAATGTGTCTAATGGGTGACGACATTTTACACATTACTTACCCCGAAGTTGAATAAACATCCCCTTTCTCAGCGTCTTTTTCTGCTCCAAGCTCTTCCTGCCACCCCAACACCTGGGAACCCTTACAAACAGTTTGGAGAAGACGTGGCTGGTCAGTAAATCCTGCCTTCTTTAGCTGCTTAGTTCTCTCCTAGTTAGCCTTAATCCTTTGATGCACCATGTCTGTCACAGAAATCATACTTTTTCTTCATACTACCAGATTTTCAACAAAAGGATTAAGGGGCAGGGACAAAGTTTTATATAGAAACAGCTTTCTTAAGTCAGGTGAGTTGGAGCCCTCAGGTATAACTGTGTTTTTTGCATACCTAGTCAACATTTCTTATGCAAAATTGGTTCCCTTTGTATAGATTTCCTAAGGGACTTAAATAGATAACATGACTAATATTTCCTCCTGCTAACTGGCACACTTGAATTTGGCTGAACTTAGCATGTTAATACAATGCAGTGACTCCCTGTGGCTTTAGCTCCTGGGTACCTCAGAGGATTCAGATTAGGAGTTCTCAGCTTCTTGTTATATTTATTAAGGATTTTTCTAGCTCCCCCCCCAACCTCTTCTGAATTACTCCCCTGGAATTTTAGAAGCCCCTGGGTTCTCTTGCCCTTTATGTGAGTTTCAGAGCTCAGGTTAGACCCAAATTTTGACAATGTAGGGGACATTTTAGCAGACAGTTGAATTTGGCTACTTGTTTGGATTTAGAGACCAAGGGTAAGTCAAGTGTGCTGCAAACATATAAACTCATATGCTATGTGATCTCATAAAATTGGATGCTATTATATCTTGGTGATGTTTTCAGGGTAGCATATCTTGGTGATGTTTTCAGGGTAGCATGAATTTCAAAGACTTCAGTGCATGTTTAGGCAGTCATGTTGGTGAAACTTTATAGGTGTAGTTTCTTATATTTCTGGGGGACTCAGAATCTCAGTAAATCCCTGTTCTTGTGACTCTTATAATCTTTCTGCCTGTCCTTCTGCAATGATCCCTGAGACTTAGGTGCAGGGGTTGTGTTGAATATGTATCTTTTGGGACTCACCTCCACAACTCTACCTTTTGATTGGTTGAGGTTTTCTGTAATGGTCCCTGTCTGTTGCAAAAGAAGTTTCCTTGATGAAGAGTGAGGGCTACAGTTATCTGTGTGCATAAGGACCAATATTTAGAATATAGTCAGGGATTGTGCAGGTTTAGTAAAGTTGTAGTTGTAGGTTCTCCTCCAAGATCCATGAGTTCACTCTCTACAGGCAGTTGGCTAGTTTTCCAATACCATCACAAATTTCCTCCTGTTGTATGAGTCATATTCCAATTAGAAAGTTGTTGGTTATAGCTAAGGGATGTGTGCCACTATTGCATGCTTAGGGTTATTGTGTTATGATGGCCATTGTTGTGGTTCATAGGCATCATTGCTAGGTAACTATTGCTTGTTTTCCTCCTTTGGAACCTTGCATGACACCTTTTGGTACTAGGAAAACTGGTCCTCAGAGAGGAAGAATTCAGGTTAATTTTAGCTCAGATGCTTCTGGGCCTTATGTCTGAAGTACATGTTGTCTTCAGTAATAAGAAATTACCTTCCACCTCTGGGAGAACAGCAAAAGACAATAACAATAGGCTA